>BQNB010035731.1:18675-50650 GCA_026074375.1 Tanacetum coccineum | reverse complement strand
CCTTTAAGTTTCATGATTCTTTATCCAAATTGATCCCGGTCTCGTCACTTTGTCAGTTTGTCATCATGAAGCACAAATGTAATTATTAACAACTAAATATGGCAAAAAAATCATCCCAAGTGAATCATTTAGCCAACTTTAGTGTCAATACGAAACAATTAACACTCAATGAGTTGTACTCGGGTCCATCATAAACTCAGCCCATCAAAGACAAACAAACGCAGCCCATCAATAACAGGCCCATTTTACACACTCGGCCAACCAGCCTTTATTTTGTAATACCCATCCCATATGTTTATGTGAATACACGGTTTGCCAAAAAATAACAAATCATAGCCCACTCCAATAAATAAAACTTGGCCATTTCTCAAATTATAACATAGGTCCAAGTGTTTGTATAACAACACCAGCCCAACCCTTGTTTGTTTTTTTTTGTTTTTTTTAAACCGCTGGCCCAATACTTAATTATTCATTCGGTTTGTATACAAAATTTAAGGATATAAACATAGTGATCCCTAATTATTTGCACACACAAACCCTAATTGCTTTTTACAACCGGCTCCCATTCTTATCCTTTTTCCTCTCCATCAAATGCAGTCACAAAACTGTAATCTCCCATCAATGGATGTCATTCCCAATCCTATGTAACCACACAAGAGACCCTATTGCTGCTCAAGTCGAATAGCAAACCATTACCCTTTTAATTACATCGAACGCACGAAGATCACAAGAAGAAAAGCTTCAAGATCTTTTTGTTAAGGTCTCAGGTAGGTTCCATATTAATGTTATTGTGTTTTGAGTCAAGATCGTTGATGAGATGGGTGTCGATTCATTAAGGTTATAAATAAATTTTATTTTTTTTTTAAATTATTTTGAGACAAACGAATCGAACCCAATGACTGAGATCTTTGTTAAGTTCATTATTTTCGAGTGTTTATGTGTGGTTTGGAGATTGAGATTAGATTATTTGATGTGACGATGGGTTTATATTGAGGCTGTGTTGGTCGATGAATGTTGTTGATGGTTGTAATTGATGTGTGGATCAGTCGAGTCAGTCTCTTCATTCTTCATTTCTGTTGCGTTAGACCTTGACTAGTTTTGGACTCATTGAGTTAGACACGGGTCAACTCGGTAAATACCGAGTTGAATCGGTTGAGTTATGGTATATTTTAGATCGGTTCCAACTGGATTGTATCTAGTTCGGTACCTAAAGGAACCCACTCGTTCGTTTCACAAAAAGTTTACTCGTTCGGTTCCCAAAGTTTTAGACTCGTTCGGTCCACACAGTTTGTTACTCATTTGGTTCACTCTAAATGTTGTACTCGTTCGGTTCCTTCACATATTAACTCGTTCGGTTCTTCTTGTGCTGAGACTCGTTCGGTTGTAACAACTACATGACTCGTTCGGTCCTCATAGCAAGTTACTCGTTCGGTCCACAAGATTTTACACTCGTTCGGTCCTCCTCAAAACAACTCGTTCGGTCCCTCTTGGGTTTCGATGTTCGGTTTCTTCTTGGCTTGGACTGGTTCGGTTCTTGAGTTTTGAACTCATTCGGTATGAACCAATCACATATGAAATTGTGCATTATCTTATCCGTGGACCACACATAATCCAGACACAAAATAAGCTGTAAAACAAGCTGCTACACCCCAAAAATAAGCCTCGACAATAAGCGAGAAAACAATTGACATCGTGGCTTTTTATACCCAAACACAGCACCCATGGTATTTCGTTAAATTTATTTTAAATTGTGTCATATATTTGCATGTTAATCCATGAATAATGTTTTATTGTTATTCTAAACTAGTCCGTTGCCGATTAATAATATGGGAATATTGTTGAACTAAGACAAGTCTGAGTGATTGGTGATATCTTGGATATTAAAGGATGTGTCCGCCAAACTCACATGATATTCATTAGATGAATATTGGACTTCCCCAACTAACAAGACTATCAATTTATGGATCGGCGTCATTAAGTGAATCTTATAAGTGATTTTATTTACTAAATTCTTAGACTTGAGATGCAAGTAGGTCTTGCATGTGTGGATTATCCTTCTTGATCTAGTTCTAGTTATCCTGAATAAGGTAGCTAATAAGGATTATTTCAGAAGTGATTATGAAGCATAGTGACATGACACTTGTAGTCAATATAAAATTTGTTCCTTCAATAGTTGAAGTATGATGCCACTGGGCCCCTCGTAGGATTAATCGGATGTGTGTATGGCCGTACCAAAAAACTCATGTAGAAGAGTCTCATTGATTTTTGGTAATCTAGATTAATTACATATACGAGAAACAGAATCGTTAAATAATGGAATGACTTTGATCCATATCCATTTTTAAAAAGGTATCGGAAACAAAAGGATTGTAAATACATAAATCATTTATCCGTGACTTTATGAAACCACACTCGGATATTTCTGGGAGCATTGGCGTGTTGCTAGACGCTTACCAATGTTATTATATTATTTATACATGTCCAAGTGGGAGCTGTTGGATTATGTACACGTAAATTAATATTTGTCCGAAAAGTTTATTCGAGCCTACGGGGACGCAAGCGTTAATACGTAAAACAATTAATAATAAATATTTTAAATGTAATATATTTATGTGATAAGCTTAACGAACGTTAAATAGTTAAAGTAAATATTTAACGAAGTTATACTAATCGTTAAATA
The DNA here is from genome assembly GCA_026074375.1 of Tanacetum coccineum. NCBI lineage: Eukaryota > Viridiplantae > Streptophyta > Magnoliopsida > Asterales > Asteraceae > Tanacetum > Tanacetum coccineum. The sequence goes on along the minus strand of BQNB010035731.1, from coordinate 47,970 downwards.
GTTTAAAGATTAATAGATATGCGATTTAAGGAAAAAGGAAAGTTTTCGTTTTGTTTCCTTTTTGCCTAGAACCGGTCGAACACCCCTAATAAGGAGGTGGGAGAGCTTTGCTTGCAAGCCAAGTTATTTAAGCTATAAATAGGGGTTTAGAGATTCATTGTTTAACACATCTTGGAAATACTAATCCCTAAATCTCTCTCCCTCTCTCTCTTTTGTTCGAGCGACCGAAACCCACATAGGGTTTTCGGTTTTGTGTTTGTTTCGATACAAGGAAAAACCACAAGGGTTTTCAAGTGTTGATTTCTACGAGAACGTGGTGGTTTGATTGCTTATCACTACTAGTACTAGCATACTTAATTGTTTGCTAAGAACGTATTGTGTGAGTTGAAGTAGAGGGATTTTAATTAGATCCTCGGTGGATTCGCGTTGTTATATTTATTATACACACGCGTATATTGAAGACGGTGTTTCGTTAATTGCTAAAAGGTACACGTCATCAGTCTCTTTGTTGATTATATTTTCTATACGTGATTATATGTTTTCTGATGCGTACTCGTGTAGTTAATGGTTAATTAGGTCATAAACTCCAACAAATGGAACACGTGACGTTCTGTGTAGAGTACCCAAGCTCAAGAAGTGATTACGATCTTTCGTGAACATGTGCTTAATGAAAATATGATATCCTTTGTGGAGTAAAATGTTTATGACGTCCTATGTGGAGTGCATTTGCTTAGTAAGCATCCACAACTATGCCACGACCCAAGTTCAAGTGAAGTAACATTTATGCATGTTTATTATTGGGTTAAGTCTATATAATAGCAAGATACTTTTCATAATGTACAAATATCATACGTGAACTTTAAAAAATACTAATATCATATACGTACTTTCAAAATTCGTCTCAATATCATACCTTGGCACTTTCAAAAATACTAATATAGTATACTGAGTAACTGAAGTGTGCAAATGCCTATCAAGTACTAAAGCTTCTTCATTCAGAACATTATCAAAATGATAACTGCTAATCAACCTAGAGTAAGAAAATAAGACTACAAGGTATATAGAAGCCTTATTATGGTAGATATCATTAGTTCTCAAAGATCTGTTAATCTAGGGTTGTAAACTACTTTAAGAAGCTTATTTATATTTAATAAGCGAGTGAACATGTACAATGTGTTATACATCTGTTTAGTAAATGAACGAACATAAGCCGCATTCGATTAAGTATGTTCAATGTGCGATAATCCTACATTTGTGTTTGAATATGAATAATAAATGTTGTCAATAAAATAGTTATACTTACTAAACTAGTATATTGAAAGGCAAACGAACATTACACACGACCATTATCATATCCAAAGGAATTTTTCATCGCGTCGATTTATGATTATTAGGATTCATATTTGTGTATACAAAGCGTGCTTGTCACGATATATACGAAAAATATAAGTAAGATATAATAAACATTTAAAATAATCTTCATATCAAAAAGAAAATCATTAACAATGCCATGTAAATAATTTAACCGGTGATTTGTCATGCAACGTCGACTAAGGTATGATATCGAGACGAAATTTGAAAGTACGTATATGATATTTGTATTTTTTAAAGTTCACGTATGATATTTGTACATTTTGAAAAGTATCTTGCTATTATATAGACTTAACCCTTTATTATTCCATGAAATTAAGTTTATACTTCGTTTACTCACTAAGTTTTATGCTTACCTTACTTTATTTCATGTTTTATTGGTGATTTATATGACGCTAAGGCTAAAGGGAAGGAAATGACGGGTTAGCCGGTGGTGGTGCTCGAGTGGTATTGAGCATTCTCTAACCCTTCTCTTGATACGACTAGTTACACACAAATGTATTTCGAGTCTTATCTATTAATAACTTATTATTCACATGTAGTAGAAGGCAAACGATTAACAAAGTGCGCCGTTAGCTCTTTTTAGATTGCAAAGCTAATCCTATGAAAAACCACATTTGTGAATCTATGCGTCATAACATTATTGTTCATAACCCGTTGAACTCTATTGAGTAGTTCCACCGCCTCACGTGCAAGAAAACCAAATGTATCAAACGTGAAAGGATAAACACGTGTTGATTTTTAATGCATGCTTTCTCGTGTTTTGTCACTTTGCATGACGCGACTTTCAAAGCAGACCCGCTGTAAAACCCCGACTATTCAACTCCACAAGAGAAATCACGCACGCATGTGTAATATCAATTTTATAGTTTTAAATTACATTTTTGGATATATATGAGGATTTTATAGTTTTGAAAAGAATATTGCTGTAATATCAAATTTTAGAAGAATATTGCTGTAATATCAATTCTAACAATAACTTCAAAAGATGGAATAATAGGTGAGAAGAAACTTCCATTCCTTGTCAGTTCTCTTTCTTTTACAGCATAAATTAGATAGAGTTGAAGCTAAGCATTTTCCAAATAATCTCATCAAGTGCCTTCCATTTTGAAACTAATACATGATCATGGCATACGCTATAACCGTGTTGCTAATTATTTTTTCTGCTTTAGACACAATTTACGCCATCCCACCACCACCACCTATCAAGTGCACATCTGGAACAACCCGTTGCACCCTCCAAAACTCCTATGGTGTATGGGGTGACAGAAAAGATTGTTTTGCTTCAAAAGTTATCTATCCAACAACACAAGATCAACTCCTCTCAGTTGTAGCCGATGGTACAAAAAACAAACTTAAACTCAAAGTAGTCTCCAAATTTTCACACACTATACCCAAGTTCGCTTGTCCAGCCACTGGGGACTCGTCGATTCTAGTTAGCACTGAGAACTACAATTCCAACATTGATATCAATGTTGGTGAGCTCACAGTAACTGCTGATGCCGGAGTCACTCTTCGAGCTCTTATCAATAAAGTGGAAGATGCGGGTTTGAGTCTTGTGGCTGCACCTTATTGGGAAGGTGTTAGTGTGGGTGGGTTGATAAGTAGTGGTGCTCATGGGAGTTCATGGTGGGGTAATGGAGGATCAGTTCATGATCATGTGGTTAAGATTGATATGGTAGTTTCTGCTAAACAAACTGAAGGGTTTTCTAAGGTTCTTCATTTGGATGCAACAAATGATCAACTCTTTAATGCAGCCAAAGTTTCATTAGGTACCTTGGGTATCATCTCCAAGGTAATGTTTTATTTGCAACAATTTATAGAAGATCTATGGGCAAGAACATTGTGGATCTTTAATGTACAAAACTATAAACTACATTTATCACTTTGCAAGCAACCTCAGTTCATTAGGTAATAGCCATTACTTGGTAGTGTACATGAATCAGCAAGAGTACTCGTTTTAGGTTCGAAATGATTTTCGATGTCTGCAAATTAAATATGATGATGTTTAGAGTCTGATAGGTTAAGTATCTGATAGAAAAACACTGACTTAATTGATTTATGTTAATGTTTGTCCCTATTAGTATAATTTATAAGTATAACATATCCGAGTTTGTAAATTGATTATACCGTGGGTGATTCAAGATTCAGTAATATTTCACCACGGTGAACAATTTTTTTTTCTTTTTTAAATTTCTTTGACTGTTATGAAATCGTAAGTGCTGATCATTGATTTATATATGCCTACGAGACTTTGCCTCAAAAGCAATCAATGTTTTCCATCAAGTATTTTAGAAGTTTTAGCTTTGAGGTTATGAAAAATTATAGGTAACACTAAAGTTGGAGAAAGGTTTTAAGAGAAGCATAACCTTCAACTTTACGGATGATATTGCTTTGGAGGATGCCTTCACCAGTCACGCAAAGGCTCACGAGTTTGGAGACATAACATGGTATCCCTCGAAACATACAGCCGTTTATAGGCATGATGATCGGGTTTCAGTTAACACAAAAGGTGATGGAACCAACGACTTCCTAGGCTTTCAATCCAATCTCATTGCCGTCTCTAAATCCACACGAGCTTCAGGTATATTCAAACTTTCTCATCTTCTTTTAGTATACATGCAAACTACAACCGGGTAAACACATGTTTGCATTGAGGAAGTAATGAAATAATATTTTTATTGATCTTTAAAACAGAGAAATCGTTGGAGAAGAAAAAAAATATGAACGGAAAATGTGCAATGGCAAGTACTTTTATAGGATACAAGAAACTAGTAGCAAATGGGTTAAAAAATAACTTAATCTTCACTGGATATCCTGTTATCGGCCGCCAAGGAAAAATGCAAACTTCGGGTTCATGCTTGTATTCATCATCTAGCGACATTGTAAACGCGTGTGCATGGGATCCACGCATTGGTGGATTATTCTTCTATGAAAGCACTGCCATTTTCTCTGCTGATATGTTTAGGGACTTCATTCGTGAAGTGAAAAAGCTAAGAGACCTAAATCCAGACAACTTTTGTGGTGTAGACATCTACAATGGGCTTTTAATCCGGTTCATCAAGGCATCAACTGCATATTTGGGTCAACCAGTGGATTCTGTCGTAGTCGACTTTAACTACTATCGAGCTGATGAAGCAACAACCCCAAGGCTAAACCAAGATGTGATGGAGGAAGTTGAGCAAATGGCGTTTTTAAAGTATAATGCAAGGCCACATTGGGCTAAAAATAGGAAAATTGCATTTTCAAAGGTGCAGAAGAAGTACAAAAACTTTAATAGTTTTGTGGCTGCTAAAACGAAAATGGATCCACAAAATATATTCTCGAGTGAATGGTCGGATGAGTTGTTGTTTGGAACTAAAGGGGATGATTATGATGGATGTGCTTTGGAAGGCGAATGTGTATGCTCAGAGGATAGACATTGTAGTCCAGCAAATGGCTACTTGTGTCTATCTGGGTATGTTTATAAAGAAGCACGAGTTTGTAGATATGCAGAGTCATCTCTGAGTTAGTTGTTTATCTTCAAACTTGATTACTTTGCTGAATATTTCAAATCTTTTGTTTATATTTAACATGATTGTACGTGTTACCTTCTTGCAAGCATACACACAACGTGAGTGATGGGTTAGGAATTTTGATCGGCTGCAGCACACAATCTTTTAATATCTAAACGAAAACCAAGAACATTTTACTATGAGGAATCGGGCATAATTTCAACCAAGATAACAATAAGAACGAGTTAGTGTAACAAAAGATAACAATAAGAACGAGTTAGTGTTACAAATTGGCGTTAGAGTGATAATCTTTGATATTTGCTTGAATAGTGTATGTTCATTTTCGAATAAAGCATTTCGACCCTATAGATGCAGGGGTCTCACGAAATCCTTATTAAGACAATTCAAAAAAGAATATTTTTGTTTCTAGGAACAAGAGAACAAAGCGGAACGCCCCAAACGAAACTTGATGAATTTTTTTTATTTAAAAGCCATTTAACCGGCGGTCAAATGCATTGTGACCGGCGGCTAAAACCCTCTGGATGCCATCGTTACATTTTCTGGAAAACCTACTTAGAGAACTTGCATATATGTTCAAAACATCATATATTTTATAGGAATGCAAAGTTTTGACCTCAAATACGCGCGAAAGTAGTAATTATTAAAATGAGGGTGTTATACCAAACACCCCATTCAACCCATCTTACAAAACACATGAACATTATACTTTTGGTGTTGATAAACAAGGACCTAGAGATAACATTTAAAAACATAATTTACGATACTTTTACAATCATTTAAGGGTCTAACTTATGTGAGCAATGGTACCAAGAGAATACTTGCCAGCATACGCAAAATGTACAAGTATGCTTCTACTTCTATTATAACCAACTTCATGCCTTCTCCTTACCAACAACACGGCTGTCCCCTACAATACGGCCACAAATAAAATCAAAACAACATCTCAAAATAGAACTAAACCGGGAACCGAAATACATGAGAAAAATATATAATACGTACCAATAATCGGAGGCTAACTATCACGAGCTGCCACTAGCATCAGCCGCAGCCGCAGCTTCGAGGAACACCTCGGTTTGGGCAGCAGACCCACCTGATAAACTCGTACCCTTGAGTTTCTTATTCATAACCAGTCTCATCAGAATAAGACCTGGACCTCTTTACGACAAGAGTAACATCTCTCTCTCTCTCTCCTTCCCGATCTCAACCACAAAAGCTAAACTAGCATTAACCTCTCCTGAAACCAACATTGCAGGAGAAACAGTAGGGATTTGGTGGTCACCCGCATAGCTAATAAAACATTCACAACAAAAAATAAACAGAGATATCCATGCAAATTAAAACTCTAATTAGTTAGATCTCCTATATAGTGATATAACCTAATCTACCATGTATAAAGGGTGTTGAGGATACTTACTTGTTAATCCTACACGTAAGCTCCTTTGACCTTCAAAAATTACACGGAACGTCTTCTTCTTGATCTTAGTGCTTCATTTGAACTTCTAGGGTTTCTAGGATGATCACCACTTGGACTGCATCAAGTATCCATGAGTACTACACATGTAGAACTAGGGCTACGATCCTATCGTAAGTAAGCCAGGTACGAAAACCGGGTAAAGCCTCAGTCGTCCAAGGGGACGAATTAGGGCACGATTGACCTATAATTTTAAAACGCTAAGGTTTCATCGATTGGGAGTCGACTTAAGTCAACTAGAGAATCGACTTACGGGAATCGAACAAAGGGATTTGGCCCTTTGCTTTTGGTTCGTCCGATCGCACGAGAGAGGGGGAGAGAGGGATAGATTTTTAGGGTAGTGGGGAGTGTCATGAGTATGCCTTATGATGCCTTTGTATATATAAGATCCTAAGGACCATTCTATAATACTTATAGGACTAGTATTCGAGTTTGAAAAAGAGTCAAACTCCCCATCCCCCCAAGGGTTTTGGTCGACCAACCCAAACAAGCAACCCTTAGGGTTTAATGTTCGGTCTTTTTTCGTATTACCCTCTAATATTTATCCATGATAAATATTAGACTTCGTGTAATTACTGTTTAGTCCCTCAATGAAAATAACGTTGTATTTTCATTTCCTCTTTTACTTTCATTTCATTTCGTAACTCGTTTCTTATTTTTGCTTGCATTGTTATGTTTAGTGTGCACCGGTGTGACCCTTCGGCATCTCTATGAAGGTAAATTGTGAAAGCCGTTCTTTAGTTGCACATAATCCTTTCAGACTCCCACTTGTGCAAACTAACAAAACAGGGTTTTCTTTCACCGTACCAAGAGGTCCCGAGCAAGACATTGAAGTACCTAACTCATAGAAACCGATTTAATACCTATGTAGTGATTTACGAGCTCAGCAATACCTCAACTGAGTTTGGGTATATGATTGTATACCTTTGCACTTTACGATATTTTTAGAAAGTATAAGACATGATATTTTTCGAAAGTATAAGACATGGATGTCTATTCTTGTAATACTTTCGTCCTATCTTATTTCGTGATTCGATTTGTACTCCTGTAGTGTCATTGGCACTTTTGTCGCATGGTCAGCTTTAAACAAATCTACTACACACAAGGGGCCTAGGAAAAACACCCTTCTCCAATATATTTCAACTTGGAGTTGCAAAGTTACATCTTGGCCAATAAGCCATTTTCCCTTACCTCCCACTTAATCTGAAATTAGCACACTACATTACGCTTTTACAATGTAAGTGGAAACTAAGTCTAGACCCAGTGAAAAACAAAGTTAAATGTCCTACATCCTCAGGTCGTTGGGATAGTCCGTCACGATTAGAAAACGCCAATAACTTCGATCCATATGGTCGATTCTCGATCACGGTCACGTCCAACATTTGAACGTCAACAAATGCATGTGAAACTCAACATTCCCAGTATGCTTCTTATTTCACAATAGTTGCTTTCATTATCTCGGTCTCCCTCCATGATAACCAGCTAAGGACACGCTTTTAGAATGAAGATTCAAAATACGCTAAGTAGGATCTCATAGTAATGTCTCGTCTGATTTTCACGAGTCTTGGACATTACTTCCAATCCCTGGCGATTGTTTAGCTCACACCAGAAAGTGTTAGGAGTAAACCATCACTCCTTATATATTTCTAACGATTCTTCATCTAGAAGAACCATTAAGCCTCATTACCCCTCTAATATATTATTTTCTTACTGTCAATGAACCTAAAAGAATTTTAGTCGCAAGGGTTTAGTCTTACCGGATGATAGACTTAGCTAAATCGTGACTCAATCAACTTATCGTTCAACGATGCACTTCATTCTGTACTTTCAGCAAAATTGAATTATACGTGCAAATAAGAACCGTGACTCCTTGTTACTAATTCTCTTAAGTCCATGATAATTTTAGTACTAGCCTCTTTAAACCGCAATGTAGTTGCCCATTTCCTGATTCGAGACTTCGAACTTCAAATCTATCACATAGCTTCATTATTTGTATACAACAATCTCAAGATCAATACGCCAAATTATGCCAAAGTATTTTGCTTTAACAAGCAATGTACGTTTGTTTAATGATCTTGAAATCCTCCCACTAAATCTCGCAATACTAGGAATTCCCCATAGATCATCCTGGATCTATAATTCATATCTTTGCTTTGTACTCTTTAGTTAAACGACCTAAAATTAATTTTCTCGTGCTTTCGCTTTCGTTGCAAGACTCTGAGTCGAACTCCTCTGATTAGGTCCGGTTAAGCACTTTTGGCTTTAGCACATTAATTTGATATTGTTTAACAAGTGTTAACCTTGGTTAATTGTTCTTCCCGTAAAGCACCTCTTTGCTTTACATGAACATTCTAAAGTAGAATCAAGATTTTACTCATGATCTACAAACTCATAGCCATCATGAGATTGACATACATATCTAAAATACTATTCGGTAGTATATGAGCTTTACTGAATCCCTAAATTTTTAGAAATACTATCATTCAAGTATTCGTCTTTTTAAAATAAATCTTTCTCATTGTATTGCAGTAGGGTATACACCTTAATTCCATCAAAAGTTGAGAACTTAGGTATTAATTTTTTTAGTATTAGGAATCTTATATTTATTAAATTCTGGTAGAAACATTCTCTTTGTCATTTCCATTACATCTTTGATTAATCTATCATAGATAGATCTTTTACAATCAAAGAATCTTGTTACTTTGAACTTCCGTATTAGATGGATTGCATCAAAGTCCATGCTTAAAAGCTTTTATGAACATTTACTTTACTTTACCTGTTCCATTTAAAGAACCCATAAAGTATGATCACCATTTGATCAAACAAAATAGATTGTTTATTATTTACAGACATATATTTAGGATAATTAATGAGTTTTCCAAAACTTATAAGTTTACATGTTTTAAAACAGTATATGCCAGATATATTAAATTTCAAATTAAATGAATTTATAAACCTAAAAAAACATTAAATTAAAAGTTTTAAAACAAGCCCTAAACGGGCGAACAACCAGTTTTAGAATTACATAAATTTAAAAAATTATTTTAAATCATATATCCCAAATTCGATGCACGATCCCGGCCGTCATCTTCCATAAATACTTCACGCCTGCGATGAAGAACCAGCTTTATCTCTTTAGATCTTGATATTGTACCGCAATCATCACAGCTACATGGCGTGCCTTCCTTGAAGCTCTACAATTAAAAAACTGTAAGCGTCAATTAACTTACAATACAGTTAATTAATGAACAAAACAATCTATAAAATATAGATACCTCTTTCTCTTTTGGCGATCTTCAGGTCGCGCATGTACTCGCAACATTTCTCAATCTTATGCCCAGGCTTTCGGGAATAATAACACTTGGGAAACGTCGTCCTCTTCTTGGTTACTGGTTCAAAGAAGAACCCTTTAATCCTTCTAGTAACATGCTCGTCATTATCCTCGTCATCGGTCATACGCTTGTTTTTTTAAGGTTTATCCCTAAGGTCATCCGCAGCATTACATACCAACTCGTAAAGCTTCATCAGCGTTGGCTCTTCGCAAGTCTCTATAAATTTGAATAAGTAAGTAATATATTCTTCAGGTAAAGACAACACGATACATAATATCATGAATGTCTCGCTAACATGATTGCCAATCCTCCAGAGATGACTCAGTTACCCTTTCGCCTTGATAAATCGGGCGATCAGGCATCCTCAGTGTTTCATCGAACGAAATTTTATTAATAGGACTGTACCATTCCTGTCTTGGCTAGTTTTCCTAGTCATAAGAATTAGAATGACGATGCGTCATGTTGTAGTATGCCATCGATAGTTTGAATAAACACAATCAGTGATTCAATCATTTTATCGTAAAATCTACTAAATCTTACCATTTCACATATTACACTAGGATCTATATTATGCCATTACAACGCATTACGGTATGGTGTATCTACATTGTAGTAGTTTTTAGGATGGTATTTTGCCACCACAAATTGTATCCCCGAGACAACCCCTAGGGCTGAGACTCTGACATGAGTCAGACATATTTAGTCTCCCGGTAGCCTTGGGTATGTTGTGCCGTAATACCAATAGACCGCACCATAACAGCCAGTGACACATCAATTCATTGATCTCTGCTATTGCATACAACCCATGAATCTAAACCACCTCATCACGCGCTAACCATCTACCCACAACACTATGGCGTAGCTGCTTGTAGTGTATGAGCTAACATAGTGTACTAATTATGGGTGGCACGTTAGTTTAAGATTACCATAAGGTAAGACCTTAAAACCATCCGTTCACCAGTCTTTTCTTTTATATCCAGTATTAAAACGTTGTTATTCAAAAATTCGTTTTACGTATAATCTATGCATGAATCATACCATGATTGTTACTTTTTCAAAAACAAATCTTTTGTAATAAAATGCGTCTAAACTCAGGTTTATCCTTCTCAAGCCTTTTTAGATAGGTTAGCAAATTCATAAACATATTCACTTACTACGCAAATTTGGTGTCAGAGACTATTGCTTAAGTACACTCTTTCTCTTGGCTTTAGCAGAGACGTCTTAGTTTTATTATGTCTCTAAATAATATCGGTTGACATATTATTTAACAAATAATCATTTCATATCAGACAATAATAAAACGCTTATTGACACATTTGAGCCACTATCTAATGTTGATCCCGAGAGCCACTTCATGAAACAACTTGGGTCTATCCTAAGGGTTAAAACATGACACAAGGGAAGAAGGCTTATTTAAGTTATGTGTCTTCTCAGCCTCGCCCGTGATCAACTCCTTCCTTCGATAGATCGCCACTCCTTTGTGCTCCTGTTGGATCTCCTCTCTATTCGTACTTCATAGGTTCTCCATTCCGTCTAGGCTTCCTTGAGTCACGTCCTTTTGGTTTTACTTTTAATTTAAAGATATTATACTTATAAATTAAAATACAAGAGGGAATAAAATGGCATACAAGCCTCCCTTAAACCCAAAAACAGATTGAATATAAACATGACAGAACACTACATCACAATCTCCTATTTATATTTTGGTTTATGGCTCAGGGTCATGTCATGCATGATTAACAACTAAAAGCAGGAAAGTACTTAATTATATTACATGTGAAAATAATTAAGCTATGGTTTGCTAGAACATACTATATATGCACATGAATTGCATATATATCCCATCATAAAGTACATGCAAACCACGAGTTTCATCCATATTTGTCATTTTAATAATAATGATTCTTACCTTATTGCTACATATTGCCAGTTTAGGAAAATTTTGACTTTTAAAATTTGCAAACCCTAATTAGGGTTTTCTTATTCCATTAGATTTAAAAAGCATGTGACTTAGGTAACAAGAAACCCTAAATCACCAAGTTTAGTTTTTTAGGAAAAATTTATTATGGACTTTTAAAAAAATATGTTCCTAACTTCTCTGTCATACTTTACATGTTTTAAAACCCCACCTTTCATATTTAGGAATCAAATATTCCAAATAAGGTAAAACTAAAAAATTATCAGTTTATGGAAACTACCAGTTTGGTCACCAAGATTTATGCTTTGTCAAATTTTATAATCTCATCTGGCTAGGATTAATAAAATCGACCCTCACAGGTTTTTTTTACTTGGAATAGTTTTTCTTTCTTTTCAATTAATCTTGTTTTTTATGATTACTTATGGTAACCTATGGTTTCCATATTTAGTTTTAGCATAACTTTAGGAAAGTTTGTACCTTTCTAAAAATATCTAAAACCCTAAATCATAAACGAAGACCAAGATTACATGCAAAGAAAAAAAATTCAAGAAACCCTAGTTCTTTCAATTATTACAACACCATTGGTTTTTCATATGGAATCTTGAATTAAGGTTTTCTATAATAAATCAACATCCTCAAGGATTAGAAAACCCTTTTATATTTCGATTGAGAGAAACCTTTGATCCTAAGTCAACACCCTCAAGGGTTCGAAAACCCTTGTGTATTTCGAAAACCCTTAGTTATCCAAATCACAAAAACCCTAAAAACCCTAATAAGCACAAATCGACCAAACCCTAACATAACAAAAATCAATATTCGATTTTTATGGCAATACTAGCGATTACTAAGAAACCTAACTAGGTTATATATGTAAATGGTGGCTCTAATACAACTGTAGGGATTTGTAGGAATTTGGTGGTCACCCGCATGGTAATAAAACATACGCATCAAAAAATAAACACAAAAAGCCACGCAGACCAAAACCCTAATTAGTCAGATATCCTATACAATGATATAACCTAATCTACCACGTATAAAAGGGTGTTTAGGATACTTACTTGTTAATCTCCCTGTGTGTAAGCTCGTTTGGCCTTTGATAGTTGCACGAAACGCCTTCTTATTGATCTTGATGCTTCACTTAAACTTTTAAGGTTTATGGGATGATCATTACTTAGACTGTGTCAGGTATCAACCATTGCTCGACTAGGAAGTCGACTTACAGGAATCGACCAAAGGGTTTTAGCCCTTTGCTTTTGGTTCTTCCGATCGCACAAGAGAGGGGAGTGAGTGAGAGATTTTTAGGGTATTGAGGAGTGTTATGAGAATGCCTTAGGATGCCTTTGTATTTATAAGATTCTAAGGAGCATTCTAGAATACTTGTAGGACAAGTATTCGAGTTTCACAAAGAGTCAAACTCTCGTCCCCCTTAGGGTTTTTGGTTGACCGACACAAATAAACAACCCTTACGGTTTGTTGTTTGGTGTTTTGTCATTTATTATCCTCTAAATTTATCTAGGATAAATATTAGACTTTGAGTAATTACCGTTTAGTCCCTTAATGAAAATAACGCCATATTTTCATTTCCTCTGTTACTCTCATTCCATTTCATAACTCATTTTTTATTTTTGCTTGCATTGTTCTATTTAGTGTGCACCGTGTGACCCTTCGGCGTCTTTATGAAGGCCAATTGTGAAATCCGCTGTTTGGTTGCACATAATCCTTTTATAAACGACAACTTTCACATATAGGGCATCAATAGACCCTTTTACGTTCTTAATAGATGCACCATCATGGGAACTCATCATTCTTATCTCATCCTCATTCGTACATATGAGATATGCACCCAGCCTAAAAACTGAAATCAGGCAAAGGGAATAATTCTCAAAAAAACAACACAAATCAAAGAAAAACAAAGGTAACCCCTCACCCTCTCCATCCACGTACATTACGGGCACACGACCTACTATCCAATGATGGCTCAAATGATCCTGAAACAAAGAACCTTTGTTTTTAAGGTCTTTGGAAAACATGCACAATTTGCAACCTATCAAAGAGTTGTCTAGGAGCACCGTCAGGAATGGAAGGAGGGATAGGGTCATCGTTAAGATATTCATTCTGGTCTCACCCAAGATAAGGATCAACCAATACAGCCGGACCCAAATCATCCCATATCCAGTTTTGATGACAACCTGAAAACCTTTTAGCCTTAGGCTATATATATAGGGTACTGACGGATTGGGGCCTATTCTCTAGGTTCCACCAAGAAAAGTTGGTTTTAAGAAGAAAATGGTAGCGAAACACAAATAACAAGTGTGCAAGGTCAAGAGAAAAACATGACATGATAAATGTTATAATCTTTTAGACAGCACTAGGGTGGAGTTGCAAGAAACAAAGACAATAGAACTCAAGAACTTCCCGATAACAGATCGAAAGTAGGAACCGAAGGTTATTATAACTAACGTAGTTAAGGTACAAATAAGTTGTCCTAGGCATATGAGGCTCATTCGCACGATCACTCTCTAAAGGATTTCGAGGATTAAACGCCCTTATCCACGGATGTCCATTCAAAAATTCTCAAATTTCTGGCTTTTCACCGTGGTACAGTAATAAACTTTTCAAACGACTTCTTCTTAGACATGATTAAAAATGGATCTTTTTAAAGAAAGGAAGTAAATAAACAAATCAAATGATAATGAAATTAAAAATATCTTACGGTCATATGAAAAAAATTAGAGATAGCGGTTGAAGAAGTCAAAGACGATAAACTTAGAGAAAAATTATGTGAAAAGATAAAAATGGTCGAGTATCTCTCCTTTTTATAGACTCGCAAACTCAAAGGCCCAAAGGATAGACTTTAAAGCCAAAATTAGGCTCATCACTCATAAAAACAAACGCATTCCATACACGCATAAACAGCGAAGGGTGTGAAAATTCATCAAAGGCAAATAGACGCGTTGACAAAGCTAACAACCCACACAAATTTCAAAATTTAAACTTTTAAGACCACAAAAAGTTATCAACGACTACGAAGTAGACACCTTAAAAACCTTCTGACATAAGCATTAAACATACATTAGGCTTGGAAGCATGCCTTATATGAAAATACACACATATCCTAGGATCGGAGCACACTAATGGCTACCTGGTAGTTAAGGGTATATTCTATTTGTAATTCATCATTTAGCATGAGTCCATCACCATATTTCCCTAACACTCTATATATGAATGGATTGAGGGACTTGATAGCGTATGGGAGCTTTAAAAAAATTGGATAAAGCCCATACACTCACAAAAGACCCACAGTCAAGCCTAAACATGGCTAGGAATTCCCAGGCTAGACACTAGTAGAATCAAACCTGGACAATACGTCTAGGCTACAACTAGGATCTTACCTGAAGGACTGTTGCATCAAACAATACGTGTCACGACCTTATTCGACTATGAGGTATTGATGCATACATTACGTTAAGTATCAAGGTTCACCTTCGGGAGGTCAGGGAGAATCAAAATAAGAGATAATCATCTTAGAGACAGAGTAGAGAGATGAAATAAAAGATGGTGTTTAATAGCTTAAAGAGAGAAATAACAAACACCAAATTATGAGCCCCGCCCCTCCATGGAAGTATAAAGAGGGTATTTATAGTCATATACACGCCTAATCTTATACAAATTGTCATTTCTAGTCCTTGCGTGTATGGCTAAGATAACTAATGTAGATCCGTAAGTGACGCTCACATTTTAAGGCTAACAATCTTCCCCCAGTGTGGAGACATACATAAAAACTTACAATGTTCCTAACAAGTACAAATACAAATAAAACAAAGTCTTCCAATGTACTTCCAATGTTAAGGATGTCTTTAGTGTCCTTTGTCTTCATACATGCACCATAGTTTGGATCTTTTTATCTTTACTTAAAGGAGAAACATTGTAATAGATATGAATTGGATTAACTTCCCCTAGTCCATATAATATGTCTTTGAAAAGCTTTCTTCATACACTCTTTTTTTAATGAAGATTCTGAATCAGCTTCCCCCAAACCAACCATCTTAAATTGAGCAAATTCAAAACTTTGATGTAGCTTAAACGATCTTCTAACTCTTAGGTTTAAGTGCACAACGGAGTTTGTATAAGAAGTAGTAAACCACACCAAACATGAATGCTTCTTGTCAGTTAACCATGATGATTATTCGTTCAGGGGAATATGCAAGAAATCAGCAACATATCTTCTCACGCATGCATGATACTTCATACCAACTAATCCAAGGAAGTAGAAACCACAATACCTAGCACGCATATGCCAAACTAATGGTTTATATGCCAATAGCCCTTCCCCATTGACCCGTTAAACCACACCAAGTATACGTTTCTTCCCCCATAATGGTTACGATCTCTCGGAATCATCATAATCGTGTACACTCATATACTCGAGACGACCATGTGTGAATAACCATTAATCATTATGCTCAAATATATCCCGTGAGAATCAACTGTTGATCACATCTTTACACATTTATCCCTCTTACTAACTCTTTACCAACCCCTTATCATTCTGTCGGCTAGTGACCACTAATAGAGAAAACCCGATATGACAAACTTAAACTGAAGTAGATTCCCCCATATTTGTGACTTAAGCTATTGTTGATTGAAGAACGGTACAAAGAGTTTGTGCTTCTCTCTATCCAAATCTCTAAGTAATCTATACCCTAATCACAAAGTATAAGAAGTAATACACCTCTTGAGACTATCCACAACTGCATTTGCGTATGACACTGAGCACTACAACGTAACTCCTTTAAGTGATAGCTATACATTGTGAGCACTACAACGTAACTCCTTACATCATATAAGTCAAGTTTTAATCCTAAATCTTATGTGCTTAAGCAAGTCATCTTCGTTAGAATGGCGAAACAACTAGAAAATAGAAAGAAGTCACGAATATGAAATAAGTAAAAGCACCCGTGAAATTCAACTTCAGTCACAAATAAGTAATAATGAATCAACCCAGTAGCCACTTTTTCATTCAAGTACCAAATACTAGCCGTATGCCGTTTAAATGAATCTTGATGTGGATCGTTTAAGCGATAAGTGATATGTTTGTTTTGATTGATGGTTCCGGTTTAAGGTTTCTTTATCATGATAAGTATAGGAAACGTTCTTTGTTGTGCCTTCGGTGGACAATGGTGTTGGTGAAACTGGCACGAGTTTAGGTTTAGATATATTTTACCTAACTCTATTTCCCCATAAGAAGAGCCGACTATTTCTCCATGAAGCTTCAAATATATTTGGCCATGAGACCTAAAATATGTTTCTCCATAAGATGGATCTGTTTCGCCATAAAACATGTTATTTATTTCACCATCTTTTCCAACTTATTTAGCCATGAGCTATGTCTTATTTCTCCTTATAAAATAACATTATTTGTGGTATTTCTTATATCATAACACGGTGTCGATTCTTGGATTGGGCTAGTTTCTAGAGAGAGAAACACTAGAGAGAATATCTAGAGAGAGACGCCTCAAGCTGCAAACCTGTTTCACCTTAAGCTAGCTGTCTTATTTTGCCATAAAGCTACAAAGATATCCTCTATAAGAATTAAGTTTATTTCGCCATAAGACTTGAGCTTATTCGCCACAACAAGTACTTTATTTTGCCATGTTTGAATTTCAACTATTTTGCCATTTTGAAGATGAAGGCGAAAGAGTTTAGCACTAGTAGCAATCACCACACAACACAACATTTGATCTTGTCTTCGATGGAAATGAGCCACAAACCTTCACAATCGTTTGTGCACAACACTTCTAAACAAATTCCCACCAATCTACGCAACAACAACGAATCAAAATGGAGTAAAACCTTAAAAACCCTAAACCATGTGTATGACCTTTTTCCATTAAAAATTCAAACAAAATCGTTTCAAAGCTTGTTGTAACACGTGTAATAAGATAAAAGAAGAGGAAAGTTTGAAACTTTATGTGAAGAACGCAACAAAACTTCATAAAAAATGGACTATCTCGCCAAATGGTGTGTTTTTGGCATAAAAACCACTACTTTGATTGTTTTTTCACAAACACATCATGAATCACCTATGGTTAGCTCTGATACCAATTGTTAAGTATCAAAATTCACCTTCGAGAGGCAGGGAAAACTCAAAATAAGAGATAATCATTTTAGAGAGAGAGAGTAGAGAGATGAAAGAAAAGATGGTGTTTAATAGGTTAGAGAGAGAAATAACAAACACCAAATTGTGAGCTTCACCTATCCATGAAAGTCTGAAAGAGGTATTTATATCCCTATACACACCTAATCTTATACAACTTGTCATTTCTAGTCCCTGCGTGTATGGCTAAGATAACTAATGTAATTCCGTAAATGACGCTCACATTTTAAGGCTAACACATTACCCCTAGTACATGCATGTGTTCATAGAACAATCCATGAACGCAACATAACCAAGGGTGACACACCATGTGTCACCCTTGTCTCATCCCTTAGATGTCTATCAAGTGGATCATCCTTAGCCCTTAGGTCGCATTTATGGGTTGCACGAAACCCTAAATGCATCACTATTAATAATAGACTATTTTCCTTGAAATGGTCCAACCAACAACCTTCTTGGATGATAGTCCACTCTTCATTCTTTACCTGAGAATAGAAACACACTCCATAGTCATCGTAAGTGTTACCCTGCTCGTGACACCATTCACACCTTGGGGTCCTTACTGAATGTGGGAAACCAAACGATCGACTATCATCACCCCTCAATACGTACAATACATAAACAATATATAAATTTACTAGTTTGCCCCTCCTAAAATAAATTTATATACATTTTTCTCTCTTAAGAAAAACTTAAAAGCTTCGCCGTCAAAGCCCTAACAATATTTCTACTTGTAATCAACTCATATAGACTGAAAGAAAATAAACAACTACTCAAAACAAGTATATGCTCGATTCATAATAAGATGAACAACAATTTAACCAATTTGATTGACTAGAAACAATGAAATAATAGAATATATTGGGAATAGATGAAACCAATGAGTCCATTTGGTATATGGGTTTTGAGATGTTGGAACGAAATGATAACTCAAAAGCGTAGTTTGGATCATATATATTGCAATAACTAGAAAAGTTTTTTCAGTCGTGCTAAGCATGACCCAGGAGTGTAAAACAAATAACGACGCATTAACAACTAAAGTGATTATCATTGCAGAGTCAAAAGGTAAGTACTAAAGGAAGATATCTTTTTATTTAGTAAGATTTTTTGATAAATTTAATTAATTTTAGGACAACTTCAAAAGATGGAGATGTGTATCTTCACGGGTTATTACCATCTCATTTACTATTTTTCCACTATTTATCATGCTTTTTTGAATTCTTTTTGTCAAACTAAAACATGAGTATCATCATCGTCCATAAAAGGACCAAAAGAATAAATCATGTGCTTGTATTATACTTGCACCGTTCATATATCCATCTGCAAATGATGGCATATAAATGCTTTAATTGTGCATGTATGTAAAGGAGAATAGGTGCAAAATATACACATAGTTTGAAGATGTTTTAATAAAACAAAAACTAAAACTTCCTAAGGCATGTATCTTTTAGTTACAACCTTTTCTTTTAGTGAAATCAAGTTGTAAATAATTTCACAACGTAGTGGTCTTTTGTTGTAGATGTTATTATTTGTGATATAATATACCTCATAAATTTATGTACATTCTTTGTTGAGTGCATTGGGTAGTGAATCTTTGACTCTAGCTTCAACCTAACATGAAATTTCCTGCCACAACCTGCTCCTTCCTTTCACTGTCCTTGACACACGTCTTTCACTCTCTTTTACTTCTATAGCATCCCTCATCAAATATCTCTCATGTACTTTAAGATATCTTTGCCAACACACTTTCTTTACAACCAACACCAAAAAGATACGCAATAACAAATTATGCTTGCTAAAAATATGTAATGCAAAATTCGGTATATTGATAATTTACTTTTAGCTTGAATACAATAATGAAACACTTCTATAAAAAAAAATTCTAAAGAACTCAAATAGCAAACAAAAGTCTTGATGTCACTCACATTCTCACTTTGGTATAAGAAAATAAGCTTTTTTGGAAATTGATGTCGTAAAAATCTTTAACAATTGTTACTAAGTTTTTTTCCAATCATCTTCACTATCTTCAAATCTTCAACTCTAACTTCAAATATCCATCCGTGATTGTATCTTAAACTTCTATCATCATTGACTTTAGTAAACACAACATAAACTACAAACAAAACACTCTTAACTAACCTAAACAAAAAAAAACTAAATTAAAATAAGCAAACCACATAAAAACTTAAATTAAAAAAGGTAAACAAACACACGACAAACATAAGAAAAGACGTAGATCTTTAGAATCTAATAAGCTATATGGAAAATATATATTAACAACATATTTGGAAGGAAAAATCTGGAGAAAAAAAATCAACAGTGTAAATCTTCCATTTTCTTCGAATGCGACATTGCTACCGATATGTGGAAGCTCGTTTTTAGATGGTGTGATATTCCTCTTTTTCAAGCTTCTTCTTGGGATTCTTTCAATGATTGGATCATCTCTTGGCATGCTTCTAAAGAGAAAAAACACAGGTTCTATGTTATTACTACTTCGGTTCTTTGGTGGCTTTGGAGATACCGAAATAGCGTCACGTTTAACTCTCAACTGTTGAGGAAAAGTGATCTATTCGATAATGTTCGTTTCTCTTTATTTTCGTGGCTTCACAATAGGGACCATATGAAGTTATCTTGGAATGACTGGCTTATGTATCCCCTTTCGATCACGCGTAATGGCAATGGTTAGAGCTGCTTTTGGTTTTTTCCTGAAGCTGGCGTTCAAGTTCGCTGGGTTGGCGTACCTGTACGCCAAGGTTTTTTCGTTTGGCATCTTCGTCGGTTTTGAGGATGGTTCTTCTTTTCATCCTTCTCTCGGGACTTGTTTGGGGTTTCATCAAAATCCATCCCGAAGTGAAAACCGGTGGCTCGGCCTCCGGGATGGGGGGTTTTTCTTTTGCCGAAGTGAAAACCGATCCGTCGGCCTTCGTGTCAAAAGTTTTTTCATCCCTTTTGATTCCCTCGCAGTTAAAGTCTCGGGATTTTACCATTTTTTGATGTTATGTATTTCTCTTTGTTGACTCTATTGTACTTTAAGTTTCTAGCGTCTTGCTAGTCTCTTTTTTTTATATATTCCATCTTTGCCGTTCAAAAAAAAAAAAAACTGATGCAGTGTTTCCCTTTTGATTATGATAAAACTTATCAAATTCGTCATATAACTTACACTCACGTTCTTGCTTTGACAATTAGCTTAACTCTGTCCCAAATGTCTTTGGCAACTCTGTGATGCTTAATTCCTTTTCTTCCTCTAAATTGTCGTTTTCCTCTAACTCTTCCTTACCAAGGTCATCGTCTCTTTTTAAATCCCATGCGTTGAACATCTTTCAAATAAACAAAGCTGGGATTACACGCGGGTTGCTGGGGTCGTTAATTTTTTTCACGGTGAATTGCGAGGCATTATTTTTTTTATTTTTTTTTATTTTGTGTGGTTTTAATGTATTTCGGCATCAATGTTTAATAGTTTGTTTTTTTTTCTTATATGGAGGCTTATAATGTGGGGCTCATGTTTTAAAGGTTTCTTTTTTTGATGATGCGGTTTTTTTTAATATATTTTTATAGGACCTCCACAACACCTAACACCTATCCCCCACCACGTCACAAAACTCAACATGGTTTTTTTTTATTTGATATTCTTGTGATTGTGGGTTTATTTTTCGGTCTCATGTTTAATAGTGCGGGTTAATTTTTGCGGTAAAAATTTATTTTTTTTCTTTTCATTTTTTTATTTGTGCGGGCTTTGGTATTTTTTTATTTAATAAGTCAATATTTTTTGTAATTTTATTTTTTCTTTTTGTGCCGAACGGTTTTTTTAATTGCCTACAAAAAAAAAAAAAAACAAATGGGTTGGCCAAGGTTGGGGGCCCAAAGGGTCCGAGAGCACTGTAGCGTTGTTAGAACAAAATACGTCGTTTTTTTCTTACGCGAGGCGTTTTTTTTTTTATTTTTTTTATTTTGTGCGGTTTTATTTTTTTCAGGCCTCATGTTTTAGTTTGTTTCTTTATTATTTGGGCTTATGTGTGGGGGCTTATGTTTATAGATTTCTTTTTTTGCTTACGAGATTTTTTTTTTTAAAATAATTTTATGGGAAAACATGGGCTTTCTTTAAATGAGGAATTGTAATTTTGTGCGGGTAATTTTTTCGGTCTCATGTTTAATTGTGCGGGTTAATTTTGAGTTAAATTTTATTTTTTTATTATTTTATTATTTTTTATTATTTTGCGAATTTATTTTTTTTTGGTCTCATCGTGTAAAATACAGTGTTTAGTACAATTCGGAAAGGTTACCGGGGTATTATTTTATCTGAATGCTCGGTACTTTTGTAAACATTTTTTCCCTTTATTTTGTGCCAACATTTAAAAAAAAATAAAAAAAAAAAAAAAATTGGGCCGCGCCCCGGCCCCAGCACTTGTAGCATGTAAAAAAAAAAAATTGGGCCCCCTGGCCCAAGACTGTAGCTTGCTACAGTGCTTAAAATGTACAGTATTTTTTTTCAATTGTATTATTTATATACAAGCTATGATTACCCGCGCGTTGCTGCGGGTCGTTAATTTTTTTCGCGTAGTTGCGAGGCATTATTATTTTTAATTTTTTTTATGTTGTTGTGGTTTTTTATTTTTTCGGCCTCATGTTTAATAATTTTTTTTTTCTTATATGGGCTCATGTTTAAAGGTTTCTTTTTTTGGCTATACGGGTGTTTTTTTTAATATAATTTTATGGGAACATGGCGTTTTTTTATTGTATTCTGTGTGGGTTTATTTTTTCGGTCTCATGTTAATAGTTCGGCTCGTTAAATTTTTTGCTGTTAAAATTTTATTTTTATTCTTTTCTTTTTTTTAATTTGTGCGGGTTTTGGTATTTTTTTATTTTAATAAGTCAATATTTTTGTAATTTTTTTTTCTATTTTGTGCCGAGCGGTTTTTTTTACATTGCCTACAAAAAAAAAAAAAAAAAAAAACCAAATGGGTTGGCCCAAGTTGGGGGCCCAAAGGGCCGAGCACTGTAGCGTGTAGAACAAAACTACGTCGTTTTATTCTACGCGAGGCGTTATTATTTTAATTTTTTTTATTTTGTGCGGTTTTATTTTTTCGGCCTCATGTTTAATAGTTTTTTTTTTATATGGGCTTATGTGTGGGGCTTATGTTTAAAGATTTCTTTTTTTAGCTATACGGGATTTTTTTTAATATAATTTTATGGGAACATGGGCTTTAAATGAGAATTGTATTTTGTGCGGGTTTATTTTTTCGGTCTCATGTTTAATAGTGCGGGTTAATTTTTGAGTTAAAATTTTATTTTTTTATTATTTTATTATTTTTTATTTTTTTGCGAATTTATTTTTTTGGTCTCATCGTGTAAAATGACAGTGTTTAAGTCAATTCAGGTAATTTACCGCGGGGTTATTTTTTTATCTGTATGCCGTCTGTACTTTTGTAACATTTTTTTCCCCTATTTTGTGCCAACAATTTAAAAAAAAAAAATTGGGCCGGCCCAGCACTGTAGCAATGTAAAAAAAAAAAAAAAAAAAAATTGGGCCGGCCCAAGCACTGTAGCTTGCTACAGTGCTTAAAATCTACAGTAACTTTTTCAATTGTAATGATTATATATATAATGATGGATGTCAATGACAAATCATTTTATATATATTGAAAACAACATCTTTTAACGCTTTCTTTTTCAAATATTTCTATTACCTACCTTCTATTTTAAAATATCTAGTTTTTAAACTTTACAGAATATTAGAAATGATTAATAAGAAAAAAAAGATATCACATGCGTAGAGGGAAAAAAAAAAAAATTTTTTTTGGGGGGGGGGGGGACATGGCATATATTTTTATGGGATAATTTTTCTATTGTACCCAATATAAACCTCCAAAATGAATACTTTACCCAATTCACACTAGTGAACACAATGCATAATGTCACTATGTATCTTGATTGCAGATTTGGAGAAATATGAAATTTTGATGTTTTAATTAGGGAAATACGGAATTGCCCTTATTTTTATGTAAAAATTTTTGTAAAGTTTTTAAGGTGTCGTAGAAGAGGCAAAGGAAGAGGTGTGAGAGGCAATGACAAAGGTAGTCATACACGTTTGCGTAGGGAGTATTTCAGAGATTTGAAATGAAACAGAGAATAAAATTTCAGAGAATAGAAATCAGTAGATAATTTTATTTGATTATTCTGTTTGGTAACAACAAAGACTTGACCCGAGAAATAAAAAAAATATATTGTTAATTTTATAAATAATATTTTGTTTGATGTGAAAAAAACTAAAGAACAATTTATATAACAAATTAGCAGATCTGTAAATTAGTTAGTACAAATTAAAACCCATCAAGTCTATATTTCTTTTTTTTTAATTAAGAAATATTATTATTATTATTCTAAAGAATTAGCAGATCTGCAAATTAGTATCAATTTTTGTTTTCTTGATTTTTGAAAGAAACCCATTACACGGGGGGGGAATAACTTATATTTGTAGTTCAAGAATCAAACACTGCTAAGATAAAGAACATATCCTCAGTATAGTATAGGTAATTAACAAACATTTTTTTTACTAATTCGTGGGCCTCAAGGTTAGAAACAATCTTGAATCTTAACAAACTTTAGATACCGATGGTGGTGAAGGAGGAGAACCACCCAATCTTTAGAGCAAATTAGGGTTGACAAATGTTTGTGTTTTTGTGCAAAATGTGATATATTGCACATGGTCAAGTTTTTTTTTCTACCCCTTCTTTTAGGATAGAGTATTCCAATTCAACGGCCAAAAGGTAAGGAAAACAAAGAGTTCAAAATACAAAGAGGTAAATCACCCAACTGAGACAAGTGAATTGTATTTTCTCGCTTTTTTTTTTCTCAGTCTTACAAACGTGAAGAAATCATTCCATTTCATTTATTTGGTGTGAATTCTCTGTACCAAAACACGCCCCCTTTAGCACTTCGACCAAAATAGATAGGGATGGCAATTCAAGGTTTTCGGGGGGGTTCGGGGTTGACAGGTTTGGGGTTAATAAAATCTAAACCTGAACCTAACCAATTTAAATAATCGGGTCAATATGTCAAACAATTGACTTGTTTACACATAACTGAATACTGATACCCATTTGGACCTTGAGAGGTTTGTTGATACTTTGCATACTTTTGTGGTGCAGATCTTGTATTGACAGATAAATTAGTGACATACGATTTGGAAAAGAAGACAATCGGATGGACAGAGTACAATTGTAAGGACACTCCCTTTGTTAATGCTCTTTTACTACTTATAGCAATGTCATACTTGCCATATTTGAATGAATCGCAAATGAATGAATCTTGAGTTTTTATTGATTAGTTTTTTTATTTATTTCAATTTAGGTTCTTCAAGCATCAAAGTGAAAGATAAGGAACCTGGGAATGTGTATTCGGTTGGTGCCCATAATCTCTCTCCTGCGGATCGCATCAGTACGTCTACTGGGATTGTTGTATCTTGCTTTATGTGTCTTCAAATCGCTAAACTTCATTAACTAAAGGATCAACTAATTTTTTTTTGTTATACCCATTGATTTTGTATGTTGTAAGTTATAACATTGATTCAAGACAAACACTAGGAATTTTTTGTTTTCGTTAAATTTGTTTTTCTACAAAGTATAGTGATCATTAGGTATATATTTGACTGTATCTTTTGACATTAACATCATTTTATTCATAGCAATTGGGTTGTTATTTTGTTCATGTAATGGTGGAATCTTTTACAGTAGTAAACTTTACTCGACACACGGGATATTTTTGTAAGGGTGGAGGGAACCCTCACCCTATCAGCTTCACATCAGTATACGTAAAAGGGTAGACGGGTCAGGCAGTGAGACTAACAAGTAACAGGTCAAAATGAGTAAATTTTTTGTACAGCCAGTGTTATCTTAACAAGCAAAAGAACCCGCGCGTTGCGGCGGGGCTAATTTTTTCCCGAATAATTTTTTTTACGTTTCGGGGGGTTTTTTTTTGGGCGATGCGTTATGGCGGGGCTAATTTTTAATATTTTCTTTTTTTGTATGATTCGGGGAAAAAAAATTTGCGTTGGGACGGGCTAATTTTTTTCCCGAATATTTTTTTTTTTTTGGGACGGTTTTTGTAAATTTTTTTACGGGGAATTTTTGTGTAAGAAAATGTAAATAGTTTAAAAAGGTGAGGGCTCCGTTTTATTTATTTATTTTACTTTTGGCTAGATTTTTGCTAATTTTTAGGGGTTTTTTTTTTGGCTAATTTTTTCCCGGATTTATATATTTTTTTGTTACAGATTTGGGATTTTTTTTTTGCGTTGGGACGGTTTAATTTTTTTCTCCGAAGATTTTCTTTTTTTGGGACGGTTCGATTATCTTTATTTTTGGGTCGGTTCGATATCTTTTTTTTTGGGCCGATACGAATGTAAAAAAGTTGTTGTGAATAATAAAAACTTGACGTGTTTTTTTGTTATTTTTTACGGGATTTTTTATGTAAGAAAATCGTAAATAGTTTAAAATTGAGGGACCGTTTTGTATTTTTTTCTTTTTACTTTGGGCCAGATTTCAGGCTAATTTTGGGCTAGTTTTTTTTTTACTTTGCGGCCAATTTTATGCGAATTTTTTAGGCTAGTTTGTCGACAAATGTGTTTATTAGTAATAATTTTTTTTTATATGGCTTATGTGTCGGGGCCTCATGTTTAAAGTGATGTTTTTATATGGCTTATGTGTTGGGCCTCATGTTTAAAGTAATTTTGGGCTAGTTTTTTTTTTTACTTTTGGGCCACATTTTATGCGAACATTTTAGGCTCGTTTGCGACATTACTATGCGTATATATTAGTAATAATTTTTTTTATATGGTTATGGTTGGGCCTCATGTTTAAAGTGATGTTTTTTTTTTGCTATATTGCGGTTTTTTTACTTAATATCTTGGTAAACATATGTTATGTTTATTCTATTTTATTCTAAACCTATGTTATACTATGTTCAGTCTAAATCCTAATTCTAATAGGAAAAGGGTGGGTTTCAGCCTTGAGAGACATGACCCGGTTGGATGGTTATCTATATTCAATTCAAGTAACTTTTACCATACGCAAGCTAATTAAAAAAAGATAAAAGAGCGGTTCGAAACCTTATATCTCTGAAATGGAAATTGTATGATACATGTGGTGTTCATCATGTGTCTACAGAAAGAGGACATGACATCTTCATGCTAGTTAAAAAAGATTATCCACTAACAAGAGCACTTATGACTGTAATGTTGGCTAACAAACTTCAAGTGGATGAATCTTCAAAGATGACAAATGAGCTGTTAAGGAAAATTTTCTATCAGGTAGAAAGACCAAGAACTTGAAGTGTTTGAAAGAATCCTCTTAGAGACAAAAGGTTTAATTCATGAAACTTGATGATTTGAAGGTGAATCACAAGTTTAGGGGAGGATTGTTGGGAATTAAGGTCTTTGATATATATATATAAGTATATAAGGATTCTATCAAATAATAGTATAGTAAGTATTTTCCGTCAGGTTCGAGAAACTGTTAGATATTAGAAAAAGACTCGGTCACCCCGTGTATTTTACTGTTTATTATAGCTCGTAGTTTAATAGTTAATAGTACGTTTTTCAGTATTAAGTCGGGTACGAATACCCGGTATTTTGTAAGTACTATATAAGCCTCTTCCAACCTTGGAAGAGGTAAGCTAGTCATTTATTTCTCTTTTCATAGAAACACTATTTCTCTCTCTAGAAAACTCTCTCTAGTGTTTCTCTCTCTAGAAACTAGCCAAATCCAAGAATCGACCCCGTGTTATGATATAGGATATACCACAATTGGTATCAGAGCTAATGGGATGATTAGATCGTGTGTATGTGCGATTTCTTGCTTGATTTAGATCGAAAAGTGTACCTTTGAAGGCACCTAGCTCGTTTTTTGAAGATCTCCGAATTTTGTTGTTTGTATTGATAAAGTTTGGGTGTTTCTAGTAGCTATTACCTTATGGTACTGTGTTGTGCAAAAGAAATCAAGCAAAATCGTTCAAAAGGGTGATTTATAAGTGATTTTGTGTGATAAAAGTCGTTGTTCTTCGTGGAGAGTTGCCAGAATTTCTTCACGGCGGTTTGCTGAAATATAATATTTTATTAAGTAGGTTACCAACCCTCTGACACACGGCGGGTTGCTTAGGTGGCGAGTTGCTCAAGAGGCGAGTTGTTACTAAGCAGCGAGTTGCTTACCAGCGGTTTGCTTACCAGCGAGTTGCTTACCAGCGGTTTGTTTACCAGCGGTTTGAACAGGTTATCAGCGGGTTGAATATTTTAATAGCAAATATCTAAAGGAAACTCTGGCGGTTTGTAAACTCAACGGCGGTTTGATTAAAATATAGGCGGCGGTTTGTATTCCTTCTTCGCGGCGGGTTGCTTGGCAGCGAGTTGTGTTCGGCGAGTTGCCTTAAAATTCCACCGGCGAGTTGCCTTATTTCTTTGCAGCGGTTTGGTAGCCTCTGGCGGCGAGTTGAGCTTCTGTCTTAGAAATTTGAAATATTTCAAACTCGGGATTTAATATCACTAAAACAAAATACGAATACGTTAACCTCACCACTTTTAACGTACACTCACTAATCATTGATCGATCAAAACATATCATATCATAATAATACAAGATGTCTAGTATGCAAGAAGACATCCAGTGTGCCGGTTCTGATACACGCCCACCAATGCTTGATAGAACAGACTTTGAATCTTGGCAACAACGTATACGTCTGTACTGTCTAGGAAAGGATAATGGAGAGAATATTATGAAGTCCATTAAAGAAGGACCATTTCATATGGGAACGGTCTCAGATGTTATTACTGGAGGAACTGAGGGTGCAGTTCAACAAGGTCCAGTACGTGCTAGAGTCCTTAACGACCTTTCAGCTGAAGAAAAGGAAAGGTATAAAGCTGACATTCGTGCAACCAATATCCTACTTCAAGGTATACCAAAGGACATCTACTCACTCATCAATCACTATACTGACGCCAAAGACATTTGGGAAAACGTGAAGATGATTCTAGAAAGTTGTCAGAAGGATAAGGTTCTGACAACTTTCAAATGAACTCAGGAAGTTCTTCAACAGAAAACTTGATTGAAAGTTTATCCAACTCACTTGCCCTCCTCACTCAATCGTACAAATCACATCTTCCTCAAACAAACAATCAACTTAGAATGTCGTCTAATGCAAGGAACAAAGCTACGGTTCAAGACGGCAGAGTTGTGGTTCAAGATGTCTGTGGAAGATACAATGCAAACAATCAAGGAAGACCATTTCAGAGAAACAATGCAAGAGGAAATGTTGTAGCTGGGAATGTAGGAGGTCAGATAAGAGGAGGCATTATTAATCCTGGTCAATCCAAACCCATTAAGTGCTACAACTATAACGGACTAGGGCACATAGCACGAGAATGTCCAAGGCCAAAGCGTTACCAACTTTGATGAGGATGTGGATAATTCACCCGAGAATGATTTGGCACTCAATGTGGACCATGTCTTTGAAGCTGATGAATGTGATGCATTCGACTCTGATGTTGA
>BQNB010035730.1:0-50650 GCA_026074375.1 Tanacetum coccineum | reverse complement strand
GGGGTTCTGAGGGATAGATAGTATTACAAAAATAAACAGTGGTGCATATAAATCATATTCCAGAGTAAGTATTGCTAAAAGGGTGTTTGGGATTGCTTATTTTAAAGTGCTTAGTAAGAAGTTGTATTCAAACACTCGTATGTACCTATGTTAAACAGATAAGAGTTTAAATGTGTGAATCCCAAGCTTAAAGCAAAACAAAAGACCCTGGAGCGCTTGTTTATAACAAAAGCAGTAAAATAGTGTTGTGAAAACATCTACACAGAAGCTGGACATTTATTAATCCAAAAGCAGGAATAACGGAGGAATAAATTGCAGCAATATTGTTTAAGCATTATATAAAAACATTATATAAAAGCATTATATAAAAACATGTAGGTTTTTTTCCAAAGTTACAACAATATACACTTCAAATTTATGGATAGGAATTTATGAGGACAGTGCATACCTTCATTTAACTCAGGTGGACGGCATCTCTTCTTGTGAAATGAAAACGCAGGTGGCAAAAACAAACTCGCCGTCAATTCCATAAAGGGCTTTCGGTAGTTGTCCGTGAATAAGGGTATGCATAATAATAACATATGAGGCTCAGATTTACGAATACAACAGCGGGACCACACACCCGCCATGGCTGCAATCGCACTCTCAGTGTGATTGCTTAGCCAAGATACGGGTCTCGGTAAACCACGCATAGTAAACAGAAAAGTATCGTCATCGCCTATTACACATACCCTTTATCGCCAAATGTAAGCCTAAGGTCTGTTGAGAAATGGCAAAGTATATATTGGTGATGGTTAAAGGAGCTTTGGTACAGTAAACATTACCTTTTTGTTTGTGCATTCGGCCCACTTTTCATTGGTAGGAATGTAGGATTAGATAATATAGTAACATATATAATACTTCTTGCTATTTATTTTGAGTTCATGACTAACACGCGATAAAAATGCTAATCATGTCCTGTAGGCACGAACTCTTCAACAAATACGTAATAAAATTGGCTCAGACTAATTGATGTCGTGGCTGCGCTCGTAGAGGTTGCTAAGGCGAGCAATTCTCGCACTTTGCCATCCTTCCACTATTCGCGCCAACACAACATAGTCGAAAGATCATCACAACCAAGTAAAGTGCAATCACAGCCTATACACAGCTCATCACCGGAGTCTTCCAGGAAACACACATATACATTTACATGGGGTACATTTTAAACTTGGCTTGCATTAATACATAGCAGTGTGAGCCTGTGGAAGTTGCTGAGGCGAGTGATTCTCGCTCTCTGCCATCCTTCCAATTTACGCAATCATCAACATTTGAAAATAGGATTGCAAATATAGATGCGATACGACACACTCGCCATGGCTGCAACCACAATCCAGGTGTGGCTACCCCGCCAAGATACGGGCATCGGTAAATAATGCATAAGCATAATATATAAGCAATCCTAAACCATAAATACGCAAATAATCAGTTTCATCAATACTTCAAATAGAAATGCAAATGTAGATATGATCCAAACACTCGTCATGCCTGCTATACGAAAGCCAAGAAATTAGGGTTCTCAGCAGTCCAATGCCTTTTCCCTTAATTTTTTCACATAAACAAACTAAAGATAAATTTGTGATTCTTATTATTAACCTATATTATAGCGTATAATCTAATATCAATTAGTCAAACAGTTCATCTTTAAAAAAAACTAACTCGCCAAGATACTGCCGATCTTGGCTGCAACAATAACCCGGGTCAGGCTATCCTAACAAAATAATGGCGTTGGTACATTATGGGGACAAAACATATAGACGCGTTCATAATTGCCTTAAGAAGACCATTAATACAACATTAACAACCAACTGTAGTTGTTGCATTCCCATACTGTGGGTGCGCTTGTGGAGGTTGCAGAGGCGAGTAATACTCGGTCTCTACCTTCCTTCCACTTTGCGCATAATGTCAACCAAAATGTTGGACTACCCCATTTCACATGCAACCCAAACAACAAAACCCAACTTAATATTAGGCTTACACGTAGCCTCAATACATAAGCAATAACGAAGCAAACATATGGGCGCGGGCTTTCGTCGTATGTATATGTTTATCGTTTTCTCTATTTAAGTTATCATCATCTGTAAGCAGGTTGAAACACCTGTCATGGCTGCAACCACAATGTGGTTATGGTTGCATCACCAAGATACGGGAGCCATGCCTCGCCATGGCTGCATCCACAACTTGGGTGTGGCTGCCACGCCAAGATACGAGACTGGCCAAAGCGACGCTTACAAAAAATATCACAATACACCGAATACCTGTTACCTCAATTTGAATATTATTCGGTTCAACCTCAGAACCCATAATAGCACAACAACAAAATTGCAATAAGAAAAATAGGTGCAATAATAATGACACACAAAACAAAAAAAACCTTAAGAAATGAGGAGTTTCAATCAACCCTTTCAGTAGCAAAATTAAACCTTTCCATTGAGTTTGATGTATAAATAAATCAAAAGCCGTAAAATCCCAATCGTGCAATTTTTTTCCTCAACCCTCAGCTGCCACAAGAAAACCCAACGAAACATATTCAAATTAACATAACGAAAACAAAACACATAAACATGGATATCCTTCATAGTTGGCCTAACAAATAAACAATACCCTGGGTCCGCACCTGTGGAGGTTGCAGAGGCGAGTCACTGTCGCTCTCTATCATCCTTTCACTTTCCGCGTTATCTCAACCAATTAAAACGCAGCTTATACCACACCCTGGGCCCTACTTTCCGCGTTGTCTCAATCAACTATCCCTGTCCAATGCGTATAACCCATAACCAAACTCAACCATTGTAACAAAACCCCCCAAAATCAAAACCCCTAATTATTTAGATAGATTATTGATGACCAATCTACAGAATTAATGGGAAAAATGAGTAACAAACTAACATAATGATTTTTCCGACATGTTGATGATGCCAGCATCGGCTGGCCGCCATGTGAGCATCTTTGATTCCTATATTTGTGGTTTGAAGTTTTTTTCCGCATCATCTTCTTCCTCCCTCCAATATATTAGTTCTTGAATTGAAACCATATCGAAGGTGGAGGATTTGTCTGGAAGAATCTTAAGAGTACCGAATGAAGAATTGCCTGGAATGAGGAAGAAGCATACATAAAAGAAAGAAGGTTGGGTAAAAAAAAGGCCAGCATGAGATTGTTGCGTTTAGGTTGGGCTAAGACAGTCGGGCTGGGCCATGAACAGTTGTTACGATGAATAGTAAACGACATCTCAAATGATAATATAATATAATGTCGACATATATAATATTTGAATGGTCATATATGATTTTGTAATGTGCATATCACTTATTGTGGTGTGTATATCACATCTCTTATTTGAAGCTAGGGTTGAGCATCAGGTTAAAACCGAACCAAACCTACAAAACTGAAAACCGATTTTGAGGAAAACATAAACTAATAACCGAACCAAACCGAAACCGAACCAAAATGATTGTTCAGTTTGGGTGTATTTTTTTTCAGTGTTGACCTGAACCAAACTGAACCGAGCCACGCCAAATCAAAATTGAAAATCATAAATATATACAATCGAAATCCAAACTGAATAAGGTGTTTTCGGTTCGGTTAATTTGCAAAACCCAAATATATAAAGGGTTTTTCTAACATGTGCCCCAGGGGCACATGTTAAGGTGGGGACACAGGCTGTGTGTCACGGCCTGATTGACCAGCAGTTATTATTATTAATCATTATCAGGCCCCACAAATAACTGTTAGCCAATCAGGCTGTGACACACGGCCTGATGTCCCCACCTTAACATGTGCCCCTATGGCACATGTTAGAAAAACCCATATATAAAAAGGGTAAGAAAAGAAAAAGAGCAAGTGAAAGATGGTCTAGAATGAGGAGATAATTATTGTGTGATCTGACACCCCACATACATCATTCCCAAATTCTACTACACTTTACGTCACCTGTACGGACAGAACCCAAACCCTCACACACCACCATGAGAGCCACCATCTTCACCTCCGATCACATCACAAACCCAAACTCATTCATCAAAATCCTCACACTTTCGTTCCTCTCACTCTCCCTCTTCTTCGCCGTCAAACACTTCTCCGGCGACGACACTTTTTCCCTCCCCTCCTCCACCACCACCACCGCCGTCACAACCACAACCACCACCGTCACCATCACACCTTCCTCACCTCCACCTCCTCCTTCACCGCCTCCACCGCCGGAGGAAGTAGTTTCCAGAACTGGAATAGTCGACGAAAACGGCGCGATGAGCGACGAGTTCGTGATCGGCGATTACGATGCGAAACTCATCGCAAACGAGACTAGTAAAAATGAGAGTGTGGTGGTGGAGAGTGTTGTGGAGAAAGTTGAGAGGTTTAGGGTTTGTGATGAGAGTAAACGAGAGTATATACCGTGTTTGGATAATGTAGATGTGGTTTCCAAACTGAATTCCACGGAAAATGGGGAGAAATATGAGAGGCGTTGTCCGCAGAAAGGATTGGAGTTGGATTGTTTGGTGCCCAATCCCAAAGGGTATAAGACTCATATTCCGTGGCCTAAGAGCCGAGATGAGGTATATTTACTAGTTTGCGTGTTCGGTTTAGTTTGTTAATTGTTTGGATTTTCGTTACTATATATATATGAGCGAGCTTGTATTAGATAGCTAGATAGATTAGATATTAACTAGTTTTCATTTTCATTTGCGTGTTTAGATTAGATATAACCACTAGATTTGCATTAATATTTTGTAAGGTAGTGTCCACCTTTGATATCATCATATGACACACAATCTCAAAATAGTTCAATTATTAAATTGAACACTAATGGGAGTTGTGATCCAGTTGATTAGTACTTCATCCGTCCAATAAGAATTGTTCACTTTTTGATATGATCATATGACGCATAGTTCAAAAAAGTGCAATTATCATTTTACTAGAGTTTACTTTTTGGAACTTTTTTAAATGGTTAAAATGCAATTATTACACTGTGAACCAATTAACATGCCAGTTTAGTTTTTAGAACCTTCTTAAATGGTTAAAATTTGGAGGTGGTTTTTGAAACTAAAATAGTAATGTGAACATTAACAATGCGTTGGAGGGAGAAATCATTTAGCTCTGTTGTTGGTAACTTATATATGTGTCACGTTTTTTAGTGGTTATTAAATGCTTGCACATGTCGTTTATGAGAGCGTATTGCATACTAGGGTAATTGGAGCACTATCTGAATTCATGACGAGTAAAGAAACATAGCTTCTGTTACCCCTCTTCAACTCTTCTTCTTCTTTGAAACTGTTATGTGGTTCTCGGAATTTGTAGCTTAATAGTTAATATTGGTAGAGGATATTGGGCGAGGCTTTGGCGACACCTATTCACATTTCTTATAAGGAACAAGGAAGAAACTTAGCAGTTTATACTTTATACACAAGAATGGTAATAATGAAAATGCAAATTGTTCTGGAGGCACAATTAGAGTGTACAGAGAGTGGGTAACATTTCAACCCAAAGTCCAAAGAGCAGACTATCCTAATCATTTTTGAATCATCTTAAATCCATGGTGGAAGCTGTTAGTAATTCTTAGGTTACGATACTAAGGTGCACAAAGTCCTTAATATTATATGTATTTGTGATGAGTACGTCATAAAATCTTCTATTTATACTCATTCTTCTATATATGCGAGACGGCTTGTTAGAGAGTGATAGCCTAACACATGGGCTATATGGTTGTAAATACCAGATCTATGGTATAGTTCTTCATTCCACCGTTTTGTTTGTTTGATACCATTTCAGGTGGTTCTTTCCCCAACACTTCTACTAGTCCCTAATTTGGAAGAGGTCAAAATAGCATGATGGAGGATCAAATGACGCGCCATGCATGTGTATTCCACATCTTGAGAGATGACATTGCTCAAGTACAAAATTTTTGAAACGACACATTGATTTACGCCGTACAAAGAGGGCTCTTAAAACATGGAAGTATGTTTCTTTCACTAGAACATTACCAACAGTCATTGCTTCACATTAGGTCACATAAGAACCTTTCGCCCAATCACTACAACCCTTACATGATTCAACTCCAAACTGGAACTGCCTAACATCACAGGTGTACACCATGTTTTCCCTCTAAGGGAAAGTAATTAAACATGCTCTTCCCTCTACTTTGTCACCTAATTTGGGTCCTAACCATGAGTTCATGTTAGTAGATATATATTGTTTACAGTCTTATATTGTCATGTATTAAGTGGAGACAAACAGTTGGCACATGTTCTTTTGTGGGAGAGCATATAACCAACTTACGGAGTAAAAGGAGTACTATATGACGAAATGGAAAGAAATTTCTTTATCATTTTTGTTCTACTCCTCTTTTGAGTTTCTTCTGCAACTTTATAGATGTGTCTATCTAGTAAACATCAATCCTTTGGTTTTACGTGCACTATACATGTAACCTGGGCATGCATCATTGGAGCCATTTTGCACTCTTGACTTCTTGAGCTATTATCGTATAAATAAGTGCTGCTTCAAGAAACTATGACATGTTTATTGTAAAATTTTGTGCTTTTCTGTACATATCATTTGTATAGCATAATCTGCTTCCAATGTATGATAACCTGATTCGTCAAATGTTGATATAGGTATGGTATGTTAATGTACCTCATACACGTTTGGTTGAAGACAAAGGAGGGCAAAACTGGATATCAAGAAACAAAGACAAGTTCATATTTCCAGGAGGTGGAACTCAGTTTATACATGGTGCAAATCAGTACTTGGATCAAATTTCCAAGGTATTCCATTTTTACATTATTGTAAGATGTAAATTAAGTGTTCATGATTTTGATTCTGTCGTTTGACCAAGAGTGCAGATGGTTCCTGATATTTCTTTTGGTCAACATGTCCGAGTCGCCTTAGATGTTGGTTGTGGTGTAGCAAGTTTTGGTGCTTTTTTACTTGACCGCAATGTGACTACTTTGTCTGTAGCACCCAAAGATGTTCATGAGAATCAGATTCAATTTGCTCTAGAGCGTGGTGTGCCTGCCATGGTGGCAGTATTTGCAACACGCCGGTTATTATATCCGAGTCAAGCATTTGATTTAGTACATTGCTCAAGATGTAGAATAAATTGGACTCGTGATGGTATGCCTCCTTTGTGCTGCTCATCTACATTAAACATATTCCAAGTATATATAACCCCCTCCCTTTTTATTTTTAACTTACCTTCAGTAATTTTATTAACTTGTGGACAACTTAGTACATGCCATGAGCTTGCATATATTCTTTGTATGTTATATTTGCACACATTTTAGGTGTAATATGAAATTGGATCTTAGAGGAGATGTGTTTTTTTAGCTGGCATGTCGTTAAAGTACTTTAGAATATGTGACATTTTTTAGGTCTCATTGGAAGCATTTTCATTAGCATGCATGGATCCTTCGGTGGTATTAATGATATTAATTTGCCTTTACCTTCTGTTCATCTGTGTTTAAGATGGAATTTTGCTTCTCGAGGTGAACAGGATGCTGAGGGCTGGCGGATACTTTGTATGGGCGGCACAACCTGTTTATAAACATGAAGATAAACTTCAAGAACAATGGAAAGGTAATATGAATTTCAACAAAAACCCTCAAAAAGGACTTATTACAAAATTTAGTTACATATATCACTTGCTCTGAGATATTGGTTATGCCAAGTATCTAACAAGTTCAGGTTACAACTTATATAGTTATTTCTTTGTCCTTTACCCTGTTTCAAAAATCATTGTTGAATGTAAATGCAGAAATGGAGGATCTTACTGCCCGAATGTGTTGGGAACTCATAGCAAAGGAAGGATATATTGCTATCTGGCGCAAGCCTGTTAACAACACCTGTTACGTTGCCCGTGGTCCAGATATACATCCTCCAATGTGTGATGCCAATGACGACCCTGATAATGTTTGGTATGTTATACTTTACTCTTTCCATTCTGTAACATGATATGTCCAATTTCCATTTTATCTTTTAAAGGCAAAGAGTGGTGACCCTTGGTAATGAATGGCTAATTGCAAAAGAAGGTAACCAGCATTTATTGAATATTTGTTTTAAATAACCACCAGCAAAGCTTAAAAAGATTGATGTAAGTTAATTATCTAAGATAAACGGTCTTTAGGTACCACATAAACACCACGTCGGGGAAGAATAGTCAACAAGTTAAAAGATTTGCTGAAATATCAGCTTTGAAGTCATCATTTTTTAAGCAGTTACAGGGTCAACAAGTTAAAAGATTTACAGGGTCAGATTATCTTAAATCGAAGTCTTTTGAAGTTGGTTAAGGTTAATGCAAATTTATGAGATTTGATGGATTTTCTGGCCTATAAAAGGTTGCATCTAAAATAAAAATCTGAGAGATGATGGTTCCTTTTCAATGCAATTAGCCCTTATTATAGCAACTAATCTGTCTATTCTATTAGATAGAGGAACCATGTTCTACCGTTACTGCACCCCAAAAGTTCAAAAAGTGCTGAATTATGCTGAGTTATAATTTTAGTGTTAGAATGGTGCAGGTATGTCCCACTGAAGGCATGCATCAGTCAGTTACCTGAGAATGGTTATGGAGGCAATATTACAACATGGCCTGCACGCCTTCATCATCCACCAGACAGGCTTCAAAGTATAAAGATGGATGCCTTCTTATCCAGGAATGATATCTACAAGGCAGAGTCAAAATACTGGAATGAAATAACATTCAGTTATGTAAATGTTTTCCGCTGGAAGACGTTAAATGTGCGAAATGTGATGGACATGAGGGCGAGATATGGAGGGTATTTTATTTCCCTACTCGTAGCATCTTTAATTTTCTTAATAATCAGTCTTCAAGTGCTCTGTTTGTAGAGGTGGTAAGATGCATGGGTTGGATAACTGGCCAAAGTGATTTCTGGTTGTGACGGATCACTTTTATTGTTGGCCAGTTTGGAAAGTTGGGTTAACCTGCCAACAATTTTTTTTAATGCATCAACTATGACTACATTTTGATATCTCACAGCGTGTTGTTTTCATTGATAGATTTGCAGCAGCATTATATGATCATGGGGTTGATTGTTGGGTTATGAACGTTGTTCCTGTTAGTGATACCAATACATTGCCTGTAATCTATGACCGTGGGCTCATAGGTGTTGTACATGACTGGTATGAACAACCGTTTTTCTTCAAATTTGGCTTCTTTTAAGCTTATTTTCTGAACAAGTATGCTGGTCTGTTTTAGTAGCTTCTTCAAACAATCAAATCCCAACTGTTTACTAGCTCTATCTTGAGTTGAGTCAGACAATAACTTTTTAATATTATTCCAGGTGTGAGCCATTTGACACATATCCTAGAACTTACGACATATTGAATGCTGCTGGGCTCTTCTCCATTGAGCAAAAAAGGTAAAATCTACCATGGTTCATTTTGCATACTTTTATTGTTTATTAATTACACCTGCCATGAACTGAATCTTATGACCGAACGGGCATTGTGTATATCTACCAGGTGTAATATTTCTACCATCATGCTTGAGATGAATCGAATCTTACGACCAAACGGACATGTTTATATTCGGGATGCTAATTCCGTCATTTACAAACTTGAAGAAATTGCAAAGGCCATGGGATGGATCACACATGTCTTTGACAATGGCGAGGGTCCCAATGCTGGTGCCAAGCTTTTGACATGTGAAAAACGCCTATAGCATCGCTCTAACACAGTCTCCCAACTTCTAAAGGTATACACGAGAAAGCGGCAGTTGTATACTTAATGTCTATTGGTCGATGAAGGTAGTAGTAACTCATAGAAAATGCAACACTTTTTTATACATTGATAAATTTACTTGTATTTATATTAGAGTAGTCTGTAGCTGATATATCAGTGTTTGCTTTTAGATTTATGGCTCAATGTTTTTTTAATTCACATCTTATTATTCGTTCGGTGGTGGTCTTAGATGCGAATGCGAGTTGGTTTGTGATTTTGAGACCATATTTTAAGGATTTTTTGAACCTAATTGGGGTTCATGACTTTAGACCTTTTGATATGGGTGAAGCTGGTTAAACAGTTGACACGTGAGATGCATGTGCCTAGTCTAAGGGGGTGTTTGGGATTGCTTATTGAAAATAGATTATGCGTTTTGAAAACGGATAATCAAATAATCAGTTTTTACAAAACGTGATTTTAAAATATAGTGTTTGGATTTGATTATGTTGTATGATAAAAAAAATAATTAAATAATTAGTTTTTTTTTTGCCTTTGGGAAATGTGATTATTTAATGATCTAATAGTAAATGACCAAAATAGCATGCATGGAACAAAGAGCTAAAAAGAAAAAGAATATAAAAAGGGGTAAGTTTGTAATATTGCTATCAATGGAGAATTGCGTTTTATAAAAGTAAGTGTCTATCTGCTGCTGCAAAATGGCGTTTTGAGGCCATGCAAACGCAAAAAAAGTAATTATATATTTATCTTTGCCAAACACTTCAAACGAATTAATTACGTTTTCGAAACGCGATAATCAAATAATCTTCGCCCAAACGCAAAGCCAAACACCCTCTAACTAGTCACGTGAGGTGCACGTGTTCCACTCCAACTGATTTTCCCGCCAACCCATTCGTCTATAAATACCCATTTCTATCTCATTTGTTCATTATGTTTTGTAACCCATTTTCTCTCACTTGTAATTCTCTCTCACTTGTAAACGTTTGGTTTCAATAATCTATCAGTTAGATTCAAGGTCCAATTCTTATTTTTTTCTTTGAGAATTCACCTTTTATCTTTAGATTCTATACCATTTCCTTCTGAAGTCTATAGAATCATATCAATTGGTATTCAGAGCCTCTTTTCTAGCAAATCTGTTGTGTTTTTGGTCAAAATTCTGTTATTTTGGTCAAGATTCTGTTATTCTGGTCAAAATCTGTTAGTCTGTTACAATTCTGGTGGAGTTAGTTTTCCGGCCAACACTTAACTAACTCTGCTTATCTTGTAGGTATTCACTGTGCGTGAAGGTTATCGTTACTTCCTCTTTGGAGTATTGTATACATTCATTGCACATGTCAATCATTCAATTCTTGTGAGTTTTTGTGAATTAGTTACTATTTTATTCACATTGGAAGTTGAGTTGTACATGGTGGTTATTCACAGTTAGAAACATGGTGGTGGCTACTAGACAAACTGGTACGAGTGGAAACACAGTGAATGAAGAGTTAAGGGAGATGATTGGAGAAATGATTAATGCTTCTATGCGTGGTATGCAAGAATCCATTTCTCAGTTGAATCAGTCTATACAGAATTTAGCAACTGCTCAGGAAGGTTTCTTGGTGCAACAAAATTACCATACAGCAGATATCAATAGTCTCAAGAATGGGGAAGGAACAAGTAGGCCAATGCACTATACAAGGATGACTAAATTGGAATTTCCAAAGTTTTCAGGAGATGGTGTGAAAGGATGGATTTTCAGATGTCAACAGTTTTTTAAAGTGGATGAAAGTTGGTCTGAAGGATCTGAAAAGTAAGTTGGTTTTCTATTCACCTATTTGATAAGGCTTGGCATGACATAGACAATTTGTTAAGATTCATGGTGAAACAGTGGAATGGTGCTTGTATGAAAGTGAGATATTGAAAAGGTTTGGAGCCTGTTATGAAGATCCTATGGAAGAATTGAAAAACTTGAAGCATGATGGAAGTGTGGCTAATTACCAAGATCAGTTTGAAGTCTTATTAGGGAAGGTGGAATTAAGTGATCTTGATGCAATTTGTTTTGTTTCTTGGGGGTACTGCAAACTGATATTTGGTTGGTGGTGATAGATGTTTAAGCTCTTAAAAGTTTGTATGTGCTAGCCAGGATGCAAGAAGCTTCTAAAGCAGCCTTGGCAAAGAGGTCTATTCCAATTCTTAATACTCCAAAAACTCAATTCAGTAAGCCATCATATCCTAAGTCACAAACTATTTTACCATTGCCTGCTACTAAAGTGGTGACCACTAACACTGAAACACCTAGAAGACAATTGTCTAGGAAAGAATATGAGGAAAAACAAGCAAAGAACCTTTGTTTTTATTGTGATCAAAAGTACACTCCTGGTCATAAGTGTACAGGGCAAGGGTTTTCTATTGAGCTTTTGGGCAAGGGTTTTCTATTGAGCTTTTGACTGAAGAGGAGTGTTTGGGAGAGGAGTCTGATTCAGATCATTGTATATAATGTGGAAGAAGATAGAATTCAACCACATATTTCACTTAATGCTCGAGCAGGTATAACTACTTACCATACGATGAGGGTTAAAGGAAGGGTAGGAAAGCTAAGCATCCACATCCTTGTTGACTCAGGAAGCACACACAATTTTGTGGATGTTAACTGTGCCAAGAGGATTGGGTGTAGAATTAAGAAAACCTACCCTTTGCAAGTGGATTTACCTGGGGGGAAATAAGATGATTAGTGCTTGTGAGTGTAAGGGTTTCATTTAGTCATTACAAGGGATTGAATTCAAGACAGATGTTATGGTGTTACCCTTGGGTGGGTGTGAAATGGTATTGGGAGTGTAATGGTTGTCCACTTTGGGGGATATCAAATGGAACTTTGAAAGTATGAGAATGGAATTTGTGTACAATGGTAGCAAAGTAACCCTTAGAGGCACCAAACAACCTACATTGCAATGGATGACTAGGAAAGAATGTAGCAAGTAAATGGCCTGTAATATGGCAGAATTGGCTTCCTTATCACTTTGTGTTTAGAATGTTTCCCTGATGACTACTGCTATTGAAGAACATGTAGGTGCTTTTGGTACAGAGTTAACCCATTTATTAGACTATTTCCATGATGTTTTTGCAATTCCTACAAACCTACCACCTCATAGGAACAGGATCACAGAATTGTCTTACAAGAAGGCACTCAGCCAGTTAATGTGAGACCAAACAAACACCCTCCCACCCAAAAGAATGCTATAGAATTGATGGTAAAGGAGTTATTAGAAGCTGGAGTCATTAGAGAAAGTCATAGCCCTTTTTCTTCTCCTATTGTCATGGTAAAGAAGAAAGATGGGTCTTGGCATATATGTATTGATTACAGACAGCTTATCAAGCATACTGTAAAGGACAAATTTCTTATACCGGTCATTGAGGAATTGATAGATGAGCTTCATGGGTCCACCATTTTTAGCAAGCTGGATCTCAGGTCTGGCTACCATCAAATTAGAATGGCAGATGAGGATATTTATAAGACTGCTTTCAGGACTCATGTTGGGCACTATGAATTCTTAGTTATGCCATTTGGTCTTACAAATGCCCCATCTACTTTCCAAGCTCTCATGAATACAGTTTTCAAGGAATTCCTTAGACAGTTTGTGTTGGTGTTTTTTGATGATATTTTAGTTTACAGTGATTCAAAACAAGCTCATCTCCAACATTTGGCCACAGTCTTACAAGAAATGAGGAAACATTCACTGTTTGCTAAGAGAAGTAAGTGTGTTTTTGGAGTAGCACATGTGGAATATTTGGGTCATGTGATCTCTGCTGGGGGTGTAGCTACAGATCCATCCAAAATCCAAGCTATGAAGGATTGGCCAGTTCCAAAAACTAGCAGTTGAGGGGGTTTTGGGGGTTAACTGATTACTCTAGGAGATTCATTAAAAACTATGCTTTGATAAGTCAACCTTTGACATCACTGTTAAAGAAAAACTCATTTGGGTGGAATGCACAAGCTGAAACTCACTATTGAGACAGATGCCTCAGGAACTGGGTTAGGAGCAGTATTGCAACAAGGTGGACACCCCATAGCATACTTGAGCAAGTCCTTAGCACCCAGACATTGGTCACTTTCTACTTATGAAAAGGAGCTAATGGCAGTGGTGTTAGCCTTGGACAAGTGGAGAGGATACATTTTGGATAGGCACTTTAAGATAAAAAACAGATCACTTCAGTCTGAAGTATTTGTTAGATCAAAGGATTTCCACACCATTTCAGACCAAGTGGCTCCCTAAACTCTTGGGATTTGATTTTGAAATAGCCTACAAAAAGGGGAGTGATAACACTGCAACATATGCATTATCAAGAGTGTCACACAATGCAGAATTTCATACTATGTTTTGTCTAAAATTGACACTGATTTGATGACTAAAATACAAGCCAGTTGGGATAAGGATGTGGATTTACAGCAGTTGATACAGAAGTTGAGTACTAAGCCCGACACCAGTAAGAAATATACATGGAAAGATGCAGAGCTCAGAAGGAAAGGGAAACTGGTAGTAGGTTCTGATGTTGCTTTAAGAACTCAGTTGCTGGCTGTTTTTCATTGTGAACCAGTGGGAGGTCACTCCGGGGTGTAGGCTTCCTTAAAGAAATTAGCATCACTCTTTTATTGGAAGAAAATGTCCAAGGATGTGAAGTCTTTTGTAAGGAAGTGTGATGTTTGTCAAAGGAACAAACCTAATTTGGAGGCCTATCCAGGAGCT
Source organism: Tanacetum coccineum (assembly GCA_026074375.1). Lineage (NCBI taxonomy): Eukaryota > Viridiplantae > Streptophyta > Magnoliopsida > Asterales > Asteraceae > Tanacetum > Tanacetum coccineum. The sequence goes on along the minus strand of BQNB010035730.1, from coordinate 36,209 downwards.
TTACAACCTTTACCTATTCCAACTAGAGTGTGGCAGGATGTTTCTATGGATTTTGTTGATGGCTTGCCTACTTCTCAGGGTAAGACAATCATTTTGGTGATAGTTGATAGATTGACTAAGTATGCACATTTTATGGCTCTATCTCATCCTTATACTGCTATGCAAGTGGCCCAATTGTTTTTGGATCATGTATATAAGCTACATGGCATGCCTAAAACAATTGTGAGTGATAGAGACAAAGTTTTTCTCAGCTTGTTTTGGAAAAGTCTGTTCAAGTCCTTGAAGACAGAGTTGCACATGTCCACAGCTTATCACCCTCAAAGTGATGGCCAAACAGAGGTTGTGAACAGGTGTTTGGAGTGTTTTTTAAGATGTATGACTGGGGATAAACCAAAGGAATGGACCCAGTGGTTATCTTTGGCAGAATATTGGTATAATACCAATTTCCACACTTCAATCCAAACAACTCTTTATGAAGCTCTATATGGCCAGCCCCCTACTTTTCATATTCCTTACATCAAAGGTTCTAGTTCAGTTGATTTGGTGGATAGGACTTTAGTGGCTAGGGAGGAGGCCATTGAACTTGAAAAGGGCTCAAGACAGAATGAAGAGTCAAGCTGATAAACATAGAACAGATAAAGAGCTTGAAGTGGGTGTTTGGGTCTATTTGAAATTGCAACCTTACAGACAGTTAACAGTCAGGCAAGGGAGTCAGCATAAACTTTCAGCCAAATTTTATGGTCCTTTCCAAATTGTGTCTAGAATTAGAAAAGTGGCTTACAAGTTGCAGCTTCCTGATCATGTCAAAATACATCCAGTTTTCCACATTTCACAGTTAAAGAAGTGCAGAAGTGAAGCTGTCAACATGGGCACATTTCCTTGCAATGACAATGGTTTACTGGCTGTGGAACCACAAGCAGTGTTGGACAGAAGAATGCAGAAGAAGAACAATAAGGCTGTGGTTTATCTTTTGATTCAGTGGCTTAATGGTACTAAAGATGATGCTACATGGGAACCAGCTGAAGAATTCATCAAGAGATTTCCTGATTTTTCATTAGATACTTGAGGACAAGTATCTTTTGAAGAGGGATGGACTGATATGGGTGAAGCTGGTTAAACAGTTGACACGTGAGGTGCACGTGCCTAGTCTAACTAGTCACGTGAGGTGCACGTGTTCCACTCCAAATGATTTTCCCGCCAACCCATTCGTCTATAAATACCCATTTCTATCTCATTTGTTCATTATGTTTTGTAACCCATTTTCTCTCACTTGTAATTCTCTCTCACTTGTAAACGTTTGGTTTCAATAATCATTCAGTTAGATTCAAGGTCCAATTCTTATTCTTTCTTTGAGAATTCACCTTTTATCTTTAGATTATATACCATTTCCTTGTGAAGTCTATAGAATCATATCACCTTTGTCACAAGTTTGTAAGGGCAACGGAGTAAATTTTTGTTGTGTATATGTATAAAGGGTCGGGTGAAACAAAAAATGAAAACATTTTTTTGGTGAAAGTTGCTTAAAATCTGTTTTTGGTGAATACAAACATCTAACTGGCATGGTTTAATTTAAAGATTATGATTATTATCCTAAATTGATAATTAACAATTTAACACACTTGGTCATTAAATAGAAGCTTTCTTTTTAGCATGCCAAGATAAAACATTTTAGCGCAAACAACAATTACTAGCTCAACTCGATTAGACTTGTTGCGTAACATACCCATCTTGCGACCTCTAGCATATGAGGGTTATTATACCTTATAGACCAAGTGTGATTTTCCTATAACTTCATCTGTGTTTTGCAGTGTGAGCCGAGTTCACCTAAGGTCAGGTGGGTGTTAGTTCAAGGAAATCTGGCTAATCGAGATACAACAAGACCTTAGGCAAGTAAGAGAATTTAGTGCCTTAGTGTTAAAAGTTGTTGATCTAAAAGTTGTTGATCTAAAAATCCCCTGAATTAAAAATGCAATTACATTAATTTTGCCCAACGCTTGGAATTATAGATCAAGGATCTAGTAAATGCAATGCACCTGGCAACATATTCTTAACAATCTGTAATTATAGCATGTGCTTTTATCAGATTTCTACATTAAGAAGGAAGCAAATTGCTTAAAGAAACCAACAACAATCTCCTCTCAGTATACCTCTACTAAATCTTACGATGTTGTCTCTTGAAATACAAACTTGTAAACATTGAAGACTTACAAGTATTCGTGCAAACAAAATTCACATCTCACCTGCTGAGGTCCAGAACTAAATTCTGTAACCTGCTCAGAACGCAAGAACTGAGTAATTTCATGCATATTTTCGGCACGAGCTGTTGAGCGTCACTGTCATTTTTGTTATCCGTTTGCGCAGTTTGCGTACGTTCCTATATAAATAAGTGTAACAACGTTTAAAACAGACAATAAGAGATGCCTGGCTAAAAGTAACGATAAGATGAAGCAATTGAGAAAATGTGAAAGTATATTTGATGAAGCAAAACCAATTCCTATTTTTAGGCAGTTGAGTAACCAACAGAGTAAATTCTGTGTATCGCCACTTTTAATCATTTTGTTATTTGCTAGAAATTATTCCTTAACAAATTTCATAGAAATGTGACTGTTGATCAGTAATCACAAATTTCACATGCACACTCACACGTACACCCCTTGATGCTCTATATATACGTGCTATGAGTTACCGAGGAGAGATATCCACAAACTCTTTGACACTCGATAGATAAGAAATGTTTTGAGCTATTACTTATCTGTTACTTCTCACTTGTACCACCATTTTCAGTGTCTATCCTACCTGTGCCGATGAACTCAAAACCTACATTGTTCACTTAAGTTCACCAGAAGGCCAAGAGTTTACTCGGCCACACGACTGAGAAATGTGGTACAAGTCATTTTTGTCTAAGAGTGCTTCTATGACACATGAGAAACCTAGCATGATGTTTATGTACCATCATGTTATTACAGGGTTTGCTACAAAAATGTCGGTGGAGCAAGCAAGAGTGTTGGAGAATATGGAGGAAGTTGTATCGGTAAACCCTGAAAATGTGTTTGAATTGCAAACAACTCGTTCTCCAAGCTTTTTGGGCTTGCGAAAACATTCATTCTGGAGGAGTTCAAACTATGGAAAAGGAATCATAATTGGGCTTCTAGACACTGGAATTACGCCCGGACATCCTTCGTTTAGTGATAAAGGTGTCCCACCTCCACCAGCAAAATGGAAAGGCAAATGTGAAGTAGCGGGGTGCAATAACAAGCTCATAGGAATAAGAAACTTCATTAACGGAAGTCTTCCGATTGACGAGTATGGTCATGGGACCCATACTTCAAGTACTGCTGCAGGGAGTCCAGTAGATAACGCAAACGTATTTGGAAAAGCCAACGGCACTGCCACTGGGACGGCGCCGTTGGCACACTTAGCCATGTACAAAGTATGTAGCGTCATGTTTTGTCGGGGAAGTGCCGTGGTGGCAGGCATGGATGCAGCTATTGAAGATGGCGGTCACTCTCAGTTGGGGACGGTGTTATTCGCAATGCTTTTACGATATTGAAATCGTATTCGGCTACCATTTGCTCGCTTTACAACTCGCGGATATTTTGATGGGATATTTGTGAGTTGCGCAGCTGGTAATATGGGACCCAAAAGAAAATTGTTAATGAATGAGGCTCCATGGATCCTTACAGTTGGTGCTACTACAATCGATAGACAAGTAAGAACAACAGTTTCTTTAGGAAATAAGAAGTTACTTGATGGTGGATCGTTATATCAAAACGAGAATTTCAATCATAAGTTCCGACCTCTGGTTTACCCTGGAAAAGATGGTGATAAAAAGGCATCTATGTGCGTGGAGGGATCACTAGACCACATTGATGTCAAGGGTAAGGTGGTAATTTGTGATCAAGGTAGTGCTCAGCATTGCATCAGCTCCAAAGGTGGCTTTTCATCCCGAGGGCCTAATTTTGCAAGTCCTGGAATACTAAAACCCGACATACTTGGGCCAGGAGTAGACATTTTAGCAGCTTGGTCTAATTCGGTTGATAACAAGACAACTAAAGCAACATTTAATATTGTATCGGGTACATCAATGTCCTGTCCACATCTTGCAGTCACTGCAGCATTGCTTAAAAGTGCACACCCAGAATGGTCTCCTGCTGCAAGTCAGCAATAATGACCACCGCGAGTCATGTAAGCCTAAATGGGCATGCCCTTAAAGACGAATTTAATGACCACCCTGCCGACATCTTTGCCATAGGTTCAGGTCACGTAAACCCATCAAAAGCCAACGATCCAGGGCTTGTTTTTGACATCCAACCTGATGACTACATTCCGTATCTTTGTGGATTAGGATATACACCCAAACAAGTTCAAATGATCGTTAGAAAGACTGTAAGCTGCTTAAAAAGAATACGAGAGGCATAACTTAACTATCCATCTTTTGCGGTATCTCTAAAAAGAGGCGATAGTAAAACATATCCAAGGACGATGACCAATGTTGGTTTGGCAAACTCAACTTACACCATTCTGCACCAGATGGTGTAACTGTAATAGTTGGTTCTCGTTTTCAAGAGCTCAGCTTCACAGAAATGCACCAAAAGTTAGAATACGAAATAGTATTCACTTGGCATCGTGGGGATGATGTGAAAGTTCGATATGGCCAAGGAAATATGACTTGGGTTTCAGGAAAATACTCGGTTAGGACCCCTTTCGCATTTACATTTGAATGAGCAAGAACTATGGCCAATGTACTATATGATATAGGTCATAACGTGCACTTCATACCGTTAGTATGTTGTAATGAGATATTGAAATAATAACGACGCTTGTCTCATACATGTTTATCGATTTTACATTACTTTCATACTATATTGTACTATTGCAGCCGTGTTTTCATATGTTTTGATCTTGCAGTGAACCTTAAACTGCAAATCCCTTAATTTTCACATTATGGAAGCAAATAACATTCTTGATGAAAATTTAGCATGACTGCACGATTAGTTAGTGTATAGCACTATAAAACTTGAGCATATACTATACTATGACCAGCATAAAAATGAAAATGCATGTATTGATGAATGCAAATAAACGTATTCAAACGCTTTATGTTTTTTGGATACATGTTTTCTCCTCAACTCTAAATGTTCGTTTAATAAAAACCCTCGACTACAAATGACCGATGACACATATCCTAGAACTTGCGACTTACTGAATGCTGGCCTCTTCTGCATAGAATATAAGAGGTAAAATCTACAACCTTACCTTTTTTGTTGTTCGTTCATTACACCTGCAAATTTTTTTGGATATAAAGCTGATTTAGACGTTGCACCAATGCTAGTTATGTCAAAATACCTTCCCTCTTGACAATCAGGAAAAAGATTCATCAATTAGCACGTTTTGTCTGATTTCTTACTATTAAGGGAAGCAAATTATTTTGTGTCATTGATATACTAATGCAATTTCTTCAGTATAATAAGATTTATTGCGATGACCATGAATTAGGCAAACACTTAATTATGACCTTGTGCCTTCCTTTTTTTATAAAAGCAGGTGTAATATCTTTATCATCAAGCTTGAGATGAACCGAAACTTACGGCCGAATGGACATGTTTATATTTGTTATGTTAATTCCGTGATCGATAAACTTGAAGAAATTGTAAAGACCATCGGATGGATGATCACAAGAGTCTTTGACCATGGTGAGGATCTCAATACTCGTGCCAAGATTTTGACATGGAAAAACGCCTATAGCATCGCTCAGACACCTTATCCCAACTCCTAAAGGTATACACAGCAAGAAAGCAGCAGCTGTATATCTAATGTCTATTTGTTGATGAAAGTAGTAGTAACCCATAGAAAATGCAAGATATAATTTAAGTGTTAATAGATTCGTGTTTGCTTTCTGATTTATAGCTCATTTTTTCACATCTTTTAATTCATTTGATGGTCACATACATGTTAATTGGTTTGTGATCTTGAGACCACATGTACCAAAATCCTTGAATCGGTCTACTTACTCGAGCTCGTTACATCACCTATGTTTTGCACTAGTACGAGCCGCCTTCACCAATATCAAACAACCTAAAGGTCTTTATTGCTTTTCATTTTGTCTATTTTATCGGGAAAACCCTCAGCTAAAGAATGTAATTTCATTAAATTCGCCCAACTATAGGAATGGTAGATCAAATATCTAGTAAATACATTGCACCTGGCAACATATTCTGGGGACTAGAAGACTTCAACATATTTCTATATAAAGAAGAAAGCAAATTGCTTAAGGTACAACAACAATCTTATCTTGGTATACTCCAAATCAGTCTGTTGTCTTTCTAATTAAAATTTAGGATATTTCGTCTTCTGCAATACAAACTTTGTAAACAACGTAAATTTACAAGCAGTCGTGAAGACAAGATGCACGTCTCACCTACTAAGGTCCAAAACAAAACACTGAAACCTGCCTGGAGCGAAAGACACCAAGTAATTCATGCATATTTATGACCTGAGATGTTAGGTGTTACTGTCAATTTCGATCAGTTTGCATACTTTACGTACACTCCTGCTCTCCTAGATAATTAAGTGTAATAATCCTTAATGCAGACAATAAGAGATACCTTGCAAAAGTAACAATAAGATGAAACTATTAAGACAATGTGAAAGTATAACTATCAAGGCAAACTTGCCTAAAGGAAACCTTCTTACTTTTTAGGCACTTGAGTAACCAATATAGTATATCCTGTGTATCACCACTTTTAATCATTTTGTTATTTACAATAAATTGTTTCCAAACAAATTTCATAGTAATGTCACTTTTGATTAGTGATCACACACGAAACCCTTTCATACATACACCCCTCGATGCACAGTATATACGTGCTATGAGTAATTAACCTAAAAGAGATATCCAAAAAAACTTTGACAAGAACCGCAGAGATAAGAAATGTTTCGAGCTATCACTTCTGTGTTAGTTCTCACTTGCATCACCATTTTCAGTATCTATCCTACCTGTGCTGATGAACTCAAAACCTACATTGTTCACTTAAGTTCACCTGAAGGACAAAAGTTTTCTCGGCCACATGACCGAGAAGAGTGGTACAAGTCACTTTTGTCTAAGAGTGCTTCCTTAACACATGAGAAACCTAGCATGGTGTTTATGTACCATCATGTTATTACAGGGTTTGCTGCAAAATTGTCGGTGGAGCAAGCAAGAGTGTTGGAGAATATGGAAGAAGTTGTATCGGTAAATCCTGAAAATGTGTTTGAATTGCAAACAACTCGTTCTCCAAGCTTTTTGAGCTTGCGAAATCATTCATTCTGGAGAAGTTCAAACTATGGAAAAAGAATCATAATTGGGCTTCTAGACACTGGAATTACGCCCGAACATCCTTCGTTTAGTGATAAAGGTGTCCCACCTCCACCAGCAAAATGGAAAGGCAAATGTGAAGTAGCGGGGTGCACTAACAAGCTCATAGGAATAAGAAACTTCATTAACGGAAGTCTTCCGATTGACGAGGATGGCCATGGGACCCATACTCGTACTGCTGCAGGAGTCCAGTAGATAACGCAAACGTATTTGGAAATGCCACTGGGATGGCACCGTTGGCACACTTAGCCATGTACAAAGCATGTGGCGTCATGTTTTGTCCGGGAAGTGCTGTGGTGGCAGGCATGGATGCAGCTATTGAAGATGGTGTTGACGTCCTTTCACTCCAGTTTGGGGGGCTATTCTCATGGCCTTTTACCAAAATGAACTCGTAATTGGTACCTTTGCTGCTATACAACAAGGGATATTTGTGAGTTGCGCAGCTGGTAATATGGGACCCAAAAGAAAATTGTTAATGAATGAGGCTCCATGGATCCTTACAGTTGGTGCTACTACAATCGATAGACAAGAACAACAGCTTCTTTAGGAAATAAGAAGTTACTTAATGGTGAATCGTTATATCAAAACGAGAATTTCAATCATAAGTTCCGACCTTGGTTTACCCCGGAAAAGATGGTGATAAAAAGGCATCTATGTGCGTGGAGGGATCACTAGACCACATTGAGGTCAAGGGTAAGGTGGTAATTTGTGATCAAGGTCGGACAACTGGACACGAAAAGAGTATGGTAGTGAAAGATGCTGGGGGAGCTGCCTTGATTATTACTAATGAAATATTGTATGGTAAGACTATACAGGCAGGGGCTTACGTTCTTCCTGCATCAAATGTGGGTTACAAGGAAGGACTTGTAATAAAAAAGTATTTGAATTCGACTTCTTCCCCTGTAGCAACTATCTATTCTGTGGAACCGTACTCAGCATTGCATCAGCTCCAAAGGTGGCTTCTTTTTCATCCAGAGGGCCTAATTTTGCAAGTCCTGGAATACTAAAACCCGACATACTTGGGCCAGGAGTCGACATTTTAGCAGCTTGGTCTAATTCGGTTGATAACAAGAGAACTAAAGCAACATTTAATATTGTATCGGGTACATTTGTCCACATCTTGCAGGCACCGCAGGCCCGCAGCATTGCTTAAAAGTGCACACCCAGAATGGTCTCCTGCTGCTATTAAGTCTGCTATCATGACCACCGCGAGTCACGTAAGCCTAAATGGGCATGACCTTAAAGATGGATTTAATGAGCACCCTGCCGACATCTTTGCCATAGGTTCAGGTCACGTGAACCCATCAAAAGCCAACGATCCAGGGCTTGTTTTCGACATCCAACAAGATGACTACATTCCGTATCTTTGTGGATTAGGACATACACCCAAGCAAGTTCAGATGATTGTTAAAAAGGGTGTAAACTGCCTAAAAAGAATACCAGAGGCACAACTTAACTATCGATATGGCCAAGGACATATGACTTGGGTTTCAGGGTAATACTCGGTTAGGACCCCTTTCGCGTTTACATTTGAATGAGCAAAATAGGCTAAATAGGCTAAATGTTGTTCTAGTTTGTGCCTATGTACGTAGAAACAAGTAAAAAAAGTATACCCTTTGCAACCCTATTTGCTCAAACACGAGCAAGAGGAAGCTGTAAAACAAATTGGCAATGTGACACCAAAAATGCATCTAATTCTGTGGAGTCTATAATAACACCTCGTGCTATAGCAATCTGCAAACAAATAATATGAACTGAGTAAGACAGCATGCATCTAAACTTCTATTCTGCAATGAAGTGAATATTTAAGTAAATTCCGAATATGCACTATTAAAATCTTTCACAAACTTTTACAATTTTAAAGTGCAGATTCCTAAACATTTCAAAGGTACATATTTCTTATAATAGCCTACAGTTCTACCCCACCAAGCCCTCGGCCTAGCTGCCTATAAACGCATTTCATTTAATCTATCAAATGAAATGCCTCTGTAGCGAAATATACATCATTATTTTAGTCCAGAAATGCATTTCATTTAATCTATCAAAAGCCAAGTATCTTGACATGCACACCGAACCTTATCATGTTAAAACTAGCATGACATTATGCAACAGCAAAAGATTTCCGCCATTACTAAATGGTTACAAAAGTCGGCTACTTTTAACTTTTAACTTAAAATCATTGCAAGGGTCGTGGTTACTGTTGGATATATAGTAAGGTTGGTAAGGTTTACCCAAGTCCCACATTGGAGGAACAATGAAATTAATCAAGTTCACAGGTGTGCACTTTGATACTATAACAGAGTAATTCTTGTTGCGTAAGAATAAGGCTAACCATTAGTGACCTTCAATTTTCCTGTCACATATTTCATTTTCCTATCAAAGCAATAGCAGGGTCTTCCAATCAGGTTATCTTAAACAATACCCAAGTGCTCTAGAAAGAGCAACCCTGAACTGAAAGTGGCACTGTAACGTAGACTAGGATCATGATCTTATTCAGAAATGAAAAAAGAAACATTCATCTTTCATGCAAAAACAAAATAATAGCATTGTACTGAAATGGGAACTTTGAGTTAAATGGTATTAGTACTTACAACTTGACTCTTAATAAATTAAATCAATAGCAAACAGAAACTAATCAAAGTGTGAAAATTGGAATATTTACATGTTTTACGAAATATAGTTAATGACCACATAAAGACCCCTCATTGAGTCTGGTCATACTCATAACTATAGCGATAAGCCAATAACATATGTTCTATTTCTAGCTAAGCACTAATAGAACTTTAAATATACTTAGAAAGTATGTCCATATCAGGTCAAACAAGAAACTTCAAATAAGAACATATTAACCATCAAAAAAACTTTGCTAAACAAACTACGTAGTATTAAATAAGAGAACTCACCTACAACCATGTCTTACTCGATAGTTTGCGTGGTAAATACTCATTAATTAACACATCCTCTGGTAACGCATCTAAATCAAACTTTTTTCCTTTCATATGTTGAAGTTGTTTTACCCATGTTTTTCTAAATTACAGGCCTTTATTATGATCATTATGGTTGTTGTGCTGAAACCTAACAATAAGTCTTCTCTCATGTTGTAGGATGTCGAAGGGATCCATCTTATGAAGAAGGGTAGACGTGCGGAAGCAAAGGATATGAATGAAAATTCGGGTGAAGATGAACACGATAAAGTTCATAAAGGTAAAATCTTAATGTTCGCTGGAGTTGACAAGTTTCGATCTCCAATAAAAAAGAACATGGAAGAGCTAAAAAAACCACAAAAGCTTGGTGAACAAGAGCAGTTGTGGTAAAACCCATGACAGCAATGGAAATAAGATCAAAAATTGCCATGATATGTGGAGTAGCCGTACGGTCATTGAAAGATATAGGACAAATGCAATACGAACTCCCGCTGACTAAGGTCATTTTTAATCAAGATTTGGGTTATTATATTTTTCGTAATGTTGGGAAAACTATGAAATTCTATAATACCTTGGCATCGGCCCGGTTAGCTTGGATTTATACAGTTTTGCTTGTGTTGATTAATCACTAACTGGATGGTCAATTTAATATGAGTCGTGGTGTTTATTATAAGCATGCAGACTTATTCAATAGTGAAACCATTCTTGGGATTGATAGATTGTGTGTTGGATTTGGTTGTACGAGAGAATCATTAGGTTTGTATTCTTCATCAAAGGGAAAGGTTTGTGGAGATCTTATAATTAGGACTGCTAAAGGGGAGTCGGATTGTACCTTCACTGTTTCAAACGAGAAAGAAATTAAAGATTTGAAGATCGTGACATGTGATTGTGATTTTATACTCGTTATCAAAAAAGAGACGATGTTTGAAAAAATTGTCCACACCACTGGTGATTATAGGTGTCTGGCAGTGACGGGTAAGGGAGAATCCGACATAAATACAAGATTGTTTGTGCATAAGCTAAGATACAACAAAGGGTTACCTGTTATCGCCCTCGTCGATGGTAACCCTTATAGCGTTGAAATTGCGCCAGTGTATAAACACGGGTCTATGGCTAAAGCTTTACAATCACAATTTAGGTGTGGGTGGGACTTCACTCAAATGATATAAAGGCCTATAATTTAGAAAAACATGGGTAAAACAACTTCAACATGAAAGATAACGGAAAAAAGTTTGAATTGGATGCGTTACCAGAGAATGTGTTAATTAATGAGTATTTACCACGCAGACTATGAGTAAGACATGGTTGTAGGCGAGTTTTCTTATTTATATCATTTGAGTGAAGTCCCACCCACACCAGGATCAATCACCGGTAAATTGTGATTGTAGAGCTTTAGCCATAGACCCGTGTTTATACACTGACGCAATTTTAACGCCATAAGGGTTACCATCGACGAGTGCGATAACAGGTAACCCTTTGTTGTATCTTAGCTTATGCACAAACAATCTTGTACTTATGTCGGGTTCTCCCTTATCCGTCACTACTAGACACCTATAATAATCACTAATAATCTATAATAATCACTAATAATCACTGCTGGTGAGGACAATTTTTTCAAACATCGTCTCTTTTTCGATAACGAGTATAAAATCACAATCACGTGTCACGATCTTCAAATCTTTAATTTCTTTCTCGTTTGGAACAGATTTGGTGAAGGTACAATCCGACTCCCCTTTAGCAGTCCTAATTATAAGATCTCCACAAACCTTTCCCTTTGATGAAGAATACAAACCTAATGATTCTCTCGCACAACCAAATCCGACACACAATCTATCAATCGCAAGAAGAACGGTTTCACTATTGTAGAATAAGTCTGCATGCTTATAATAAACACCACGACTCATATTAAATTGACCATCCGGTTGGTGATTAATCAACACTAAGCAAAACTGTATAAATCCAAGATGCCAATGTATTATAGAATTTCCTAGTTTTCCCAACATTACGAAAAATATAATAACCCGAATCTTGATTAAAAATGACCTTAGTCAGCGGGAGTTCATATTGAATTTGTCCTATATCTTTCAATGACCGTACGGCTACTCCACATATCATGGCAATTTTTGATCTTATTTCCATTGCTGTCATGGGTTTTACCACAACTGCATCTTCCGGAGGTTCACCAAGCTTTTGTTGTTTTTTTAGCTCTTCCATGTTCTTTTTTATTGGAGATCGAAACTTGTCAACTCCAGCAAACATTAAGATTTTACCTTTATGAACTTTATCGTGTTCATCTTCACCCAAATTCTCATTCATATCCTTTGCTTACGCGCATCTACCCTTATGAAGATGGATACTTCGACATCCTACAGCATCATCAAAGAAGACTTATTGTTAGGTTTCAGCACAACAACCATAATGATCATAATAAAGATCATGATTGCAACAGTCCTGTTTTTTGGCCGTGGTTTTGTGATGACGTAAACAGGGCAAAGGGATAAAACTAAAAACAAAACGAAAGTGAAAATTGTACCACGTAGTTGTTACATACAGATTTTCCTATATCAACACATACGAGTCCACAAGCAATACATACAAGCAATAAAACAACAAAATTAAACAGAATGACATAGCAAGCCATGAATTATTCCCAATCACGCAAATAAATTATCTATTAAAGTAAACTTTAGCTTTCTAGCTACAGATCAAACATGTATGCAAGTTAAAACTATCATAACAAGCTTTTTCAAAACAAGGAATACAAAACTCAGCAACTTAACCGCTTAATAACGTCCAAACCAACGGTACATGATATAAAAAACTCGAATTGTTGCCCACTCCTAATTTTCAAGTAAATAAAATCAAACATATCATACCTACACAAATAATAACCAGATGAACTAATCCTAACACTCAATCTCATCAGAACACATCAAATTATATGAAAATCACGTCAAACACATACCTAGTTCAATAGATTCAGCTATAACTAGTTAAACCTTACAAAAACGCAACAGTCGACATAAAACCTAAACTAACACAACAGTCGACATAAAAGTCAACATTCAGTTAATAAGTAAAGACATCTACGAGTAATACAACAGTCTTCATTGTCATTCCACTTTATACCTATACTCATGCCGATTGTGATTCATGGTAGACATTACTAAAAGTAAAATATCAACCCATCATAAGAGTAAATTATAAATATAAGATTTAGTTTTCAGCACAACAGCCATAATTATCATAATAAAGATCCTAATTGCAACTTCTTTGTCCTGTTTTCAGAAGATATATTATATCCTGAAACAACCAGAACTATAAAAGACATACGTATACAAAGATTCACACAAGCTCATCTCATTGTACCGTTGGAAAATAAATAAACTTACAGCTAAACTTAAATAAACATAGCGTATTTACCGGCTGCTGACCCATTTGATTTGGGTACTCTGGTCCATGTTGCTGAACACCTCGCAGATGCACTTGATTATATGGAGGAGCCTTAGTAGGTGTCTCCCACTGAGTAGCCTTAGTAAGGGGATTCCAATAGTGCATTTTTCCTGTGGAAGCAGCAAGTAAACCCTTCCAGGGTTCGGGTAAGGACGTATCAGGTGGGGCGGGTACCTCCCACTGACAAATATTAGCATCGGGATTCCAATAGTACTTTCTTCCTGAATTCTTATCAATTGACTACTTCCAGGGTTCGGGGATGGTCGGATTCATGGTTGATAGAATTCAAACCTGCTAATAAAAGAAAAGTACATGTTAGTTATACAGTAACATGCTTCATAGCCTAAAAAAAACAATGTGATTCTTAATGAATATAAAACAAAAGTAAAATATCTTAAGAAAACATACGTTATTCACGAATTATTCACGAATAACTAGTTTTTATTTAACCTGTATAACCAAAAATGACACATGTTTTCCTCCTAATTCCTCCTTATACCAATTAGCAAAAAAAAAATGCATAATTTTCTTGCTAGAATATATTTGTTCCAACTACGATTTCGGTGTCTTTCGCTCAGCAACTTCTGGAGTAAACATAGGGGAAAATGATGGCGATATAAGCAAATACAAGTAGAAACTCGTTAATAGAAAATGTAGAGAACATCAAAGCAGCCAATACAGTTTCATGTAAGGGGGTGTTGGTTTCGGCTTATGAAACATAAGCCCATTTAGGCTTATATTTCATAAGTCTTAATTTTTCGGCTTATTTTGAGACTTGTGGGCTTATATAAGTTTATTATGATATGATAAACTTATATAAGCCCATAAGTCTCAAAATAAGTTAGAAAATTGGAGCTTATGAAATATAAGCCGAAATCAAATTTGATTTGGGCTTAAATTTCATAAGCCCCAATTTTCTGGCTTATTTTGAGACTTGGGGGCTTATATAAGTTTATTATGATATAATAAACTTATATAAGCTCAAAGTCTCAAAATAAGCCAGAAAATTGGGCTTATGAAATATAAGCCCAAATGGTTCATAAGCCGAAACAAACACCCCCTAACACTTAACAGTAATCATCTATTTTCTCCTTATACGGTTATGCCTATAACTAACAAAAATGCATAATAGTTATGCAATAAAATAGCATTTATTTTTCTAACTAACGAGCTCTAATTTCATTCGCCACTAGCAATATAAACCAAGGCTCTAAAAATTCAAACAAATATCATTGTTTATATCAAAACTTATATCGGATTCGAATAACTGCAGAAACTAACTAGACTATTAGCAAATTCAAATACCTTATTTTGTTTTTATCGATCTTCGAATTGATGATGGAATATAGATAGTAGAAGAGGAGGATACGTTGATTTTTGATTTAGGGTTTGAGTTTAGGGGATATGAGTTCAGGGTCTCAACCCTTCTGATTTTATGTTTTTTTACTAGGTCTCTACGGTTTTGTTAGGGGGTGTGTGGGATTGCTTATTGAAAATAAATTATGCGGTTTGAAAATGGATAATCAGATAATCAGCGGTTACAAAACGTGTTTATGAAAAATAGTGTTTGGATTTGATTATGTTGTTTGAAATTGCAATAATCAGATAATCAGTTTTTTAGTGTCTGGCAAATCATGTTATACATTAAGTTAATAGATAAAATGACCAAAATAGACATATAATTGTATTGTTGAATTATCTTTAATTTAATACATAAAAATGATTTTAAAAGAGCTAATAACATTCCTCGTTATACAAATTCTTCAACGAAATAAATAGGATCCATAAATTAGAAGTTCTTTTCTATAGGCAATGGAATATATTTTTTTCTATAGTTGCCAAACTATAGTAATAACTAAAAATAAATAAACAAATATCACTTTACTGTTTGTAGTCCAAAGAAAAAGCCCATGAGCAAACAATTAGGTCATATAACCAGCATCACCGCTTTACATTTGTTACACAAAAACAATATGCCTGTACGGAATACATCTCAGCCAAAACTCAATCTAAAATCAACCAATATATTTTGGAGAATTGTCAACGGCGGGTCGGCGGCAACAGTCACCTTGACCGACGGCAACAACTATCTCAGCAGCAATATATGTTGATAATAATCATTAATCAACAGCTAAATTGGAAGAAGGTCCTATGCAAAGAAGAAAGACATAGAGTATATTTTAAGAGATATTTGAGGGGCAATTTGGTATTTTATTGTCAACCATATTTATTTCAAGAAGTACGTTTTGCAAAAGCAGGTCCCAAGTAGATTATTCAAAATCACGTTTTGGATGGATCTAAACGCAGAAAAGCACTTATCTGTTTTTGCTACCCAAACGCTACTAAGCAGATTTTTGGGTTTTTAAATCACAAAAAGCAGATAATCACCACCCAAACGCACTCCCAAACACCCCCTTAATAGCCTACTAAAATCGTATAATATGTAACACTAATTATAGTAGAATGCACACACTTTGCGACGGGTACTAAAGGAGTTATAAAAAAAATAACGTGATGTTCTAGTTACTCTTTTATGCCAGTAGGATAATTCAACGAAAAAGAGCATCCACAATGCACCCAGTAGGATAATTCAACAAAAAAGAGGCGTACACATGGCTAAAGGTAATGTGTGTTTGGATATCTCAGATGTTGCAGAGTGCATATTGAGCTATTCAAAAGGCCACCTAACATATTTTATTGTTTTCGATGTTAGTTTATATTTCATAAGCTTATGTGTTTTTCAGCTTATATTTCATAAGCCTTACTTTTTAGCTTATTTGGAGACTTGTGGACTTATATAAGTTTATTGCGATATGATAAACTTATATAAGCCCGTAGGTCTTAAAATAAGCCAAAAAAATAAGGCTTATGAAATATAAGCCAAAAAACAAAAAAGCTCCTAAGCCCGCGTATAAGCTTAAACAAACACCTTATACCTAAAATGAATGGAGTTTGAGACGTACATCCTCGCTAGTTATACATTTAATTAACGTTTTATTATGTTAGTGTTAGGCTCGAAGTAATGGTCATCAAACTGACCACCTTCGCATTAGTGCCACATCATTATTCAGCACACCACAAAACTCATCATCAAATAGGTGTGTAATGATCACCACCAAGCCAAACACATAAGAATACTCGACTTTATAAATACGTACCATACAATATACCCTATAGACAAAAAATGGTGGGAAACAATTTGGTAGTCTACACCACCAAACCAATGCGCAAAATGAGAGGCCGCGTGTAAGATGGAGGTGGGGCTAACAGGGTTTCACACGTAAAAATAGTGGGAGGTAGTGGTGGTTGTACAAGATCACCTACCATTACACATAACCTTATGATTTATTAAATCTTGAATAGTTCAATGCGCTGTGAAAGTTTTGTGTGAAAAAACAGACGTTGATGTGGTCGTGTTTGTAAACCCAAAAGAATTGATGTATTATGAATGCCCTACGTTAAGTTGTTTGATAGATAAATACTTTATTCTCTCTAATTACTTCATTATATCTGTTTTGTTCACCACAATTTTAAGTCACAATGCCAAAATAATAACTTGGGTCATAGAGAATACACTTATTATACTCTTAGTATACATTCTCGAATAATTGGATAGTAGAGCACACATTAAAGCCAAGTCACATAGTTAGATCAACAATAATTTACTTATAATTCCAAATTCCTCCATATAAACGACCGGTGTGTTTTATTTCTTATAGACTCGTAGAATTACGGAAAATTTTAAAGAAACTATTCATTAAGTATTTACGTGCATGAATAAAGTAAGAATCAACAACGAACGTAAACAGGTTTTGTCATTTTATAAAGAGAATAATAAGTTTGATATTTGAGTGAAGCGGTACAAATCTTGGTTTATAACTATTAAAATACATAACGTGCATGTATCGTCTTGGTCAACAGGTACATGGTCTTTAATACGAAAAGTATGCGGTCAACGTCAAACATTCGAGTCGTGGAATCAAGGGTATCATTAACGGAATTATTCATTAAGGAGTTACATGTGTATATAAATTAACAAACAACAATGAACGTAAATAGGTTCATTATTTTTAAAAAGGGAATAATAAGTAATATGTTAATGATATGATAAACAATTTGGTTTGTAACTATTAAAAAATAAATGTGCATGTATCTTCTTCTCCAGCTCGTAGATAGTCTTAAAGAGCAACGCTATGCTAATTGAAACACTTGCAGATTCAAGTAAGCTAATCGGAACTAAACTCGGGATTCATTTCATTTCACAAATAAAGCTTATGCGCCTCAATGGTCACTTTCATGAAGTTAAGTAATCAGTACCTTATCAACACCAGGTAATGAATATGCTATTTCATAATCTCAATTTCAAAGGAGATTTGTTGTTAACATCGGCCCGTTGCATGGAAATTACACACTAAACACGATAACAACGATGAATAAGACCCGGTTAACTCCTTCGTTTTGTGAAATTTTGAATGGGCCTTACTTAATGCATTAGATTGCTAAACTCTAAGACTCAATAGTTTGCATTTAAAAGTCTCAACAATTGCTGCAAACACCATTTTATGAGTTCTTTTAGTGTCTTCAATCAGTCTATAGTTTCTTTCATTTATATAAAGTACACTCCTGCAGCAAAGCGCAACCTTTTAATCACCCCCAAATACTATTTCCAGGAGGTTTGGAAATAAGATCTTGTACTATGCTTGTACAGTAGGTAGTTAAACCATCCAAGCCTAGCATTTATAATAATTATTACTGATGCATCTTAAACATTTAGCATAAGGATACCAGCGGGTTAACACTATTTTTTTTATAGCAATGATAAAATAAATCATTGTAGTTGTAATATGTAAGAGACATATGAAAATGCAATTTAAGATTAGACACTTTATCCATGTAGGGTGTGGTCATGTAGATTGTCATTTGAATACATTTTGAGAGACCCTTGACCCATTAGACCGATTTTATAATCCTCTCATCTTTATGTGTCAAAATTACCCATTTGACCCTTTAGATATGTAAGTACAGACAAGCAATAGATTGTTTGGTCATGAAGATTGTCATTTGGAAAACATTTTGAGAGGCCCTCGACCCATTAGGCCAGTTTTATAATCCTCTAATCTCTATGTGTCAAAATTACCGATTTGACCCGTTGGATATGCAAGTATAGACAAACAATAGATTGTGACGGGCCGAAATGTCAACAGGATAGCAGGGTGGGAGTAAAAGGAAGTTAAGTAATAAAAAGCATAAGTTATCATACGAAAATGCGTTTTCACAAGTTTCATTGTTAATCAAGAGTTTTGATTCTCAATGCACCAGGCCTTCACAGTGCATCTTTGTATTGCATTCTTTACCCAAAAAAAATCTTTGTATTGCATATCTTAGAGTAGAAGTTAGTTACAACATCATGCAATACAATTAACACATACATATACACGTATTATATATTCAGAAACTCTCATACAAACTCATACGATCACACTTTCACCTCGGCTGCAACTTCCTTAATCTAATCTATTGTAAAAACACCAAAGCAATCATCATCTTTTACTGCATTTATTGCAACTAATGCAACATCGTCGACACCAACAGCATGATCCAATATTAGATCGAATGATGGTAATGAAATCAAGAGTTTGGTGAAACTTGCGGTTGCATTTAGAAGTCTTTCGATAGGTTCGCCTATTAAATGAAGCGGGATCTCATATTCACCCACCTTTCTTTTCCCGTATATAAATCCATGCCTTAGCACCACACCTGCACAACTAAAGTTACATATATGCCCATTAACATCATTAAGGCTACATGGTCAGACCCATGAGGTAAAGAGTCACAGTATCAATAAGGCTACATGGGTTATACAACCATGTGATTGGGTTAAAAATAACAAAGAAAAGTTTAACTCTTATTCACAAATGACAATTAACTGCGAGAATACATTATTTAGAATTTTAGGACTTTTAATGTTCTTCCCCTTAACATCCAAGACATCAGTAGCCATTGGGACCTAATGAGATATCATTTGTTCAACGAAGAATATAAAGACCAGATATGCAAAAGATGGGATAAGTCAGTATGTGACGACAATGAATGGGGAAGATTGGTATAGTCCTACAACCCATATAATTTATCCTGTCTACATCGCTCACTATTTTTGACTTACATAATCAATTCCATGGTTGTCATTGTTCTCATAAGAAACATTTTTAGTAATATACTAACTGCTTACTTAAGTTTATCTACTTGTGAGCTTGTTTTTGTCATAGCGTGTAGTGTCTTATCTCTTTATTTTAAACTAAAGAAACACTTCAATTTTTATAGATTGATATGTGCTTATTTTTAAAGCAGATAAAAAAATTAAGATAACCTCTAAATACCCCCCATAGACTAAGAAACCTATATTATCGTATAGAGGGTGTCTATATGCACATTTTTCAATTGATCATTAATAATTGAATAATAAGACATGAAGTTATTAAACTTGTTATAAGTAGTTAAATTACATTATGTTTGTCTTAATGATCGATTTTTTCACAACAACTCCTTATTCTGAAAATAAAAAATAAAACCTTGCCTCCTGTAAAATCAAGGCTAATGAGAAAACATCACTTTGGTATCGTAGTCTTCATTTGTACAGACCTCTTGTCACACCCCGCCTAGGCGGAAACATGAGGCGTAACATCATGGATATCATCACAACACAATGGTGTCTACTATAGAGAAATCTAAATGAAGGAAATAATCAAATGGACACTATGTGTCATGACAATACCCAACACAAGATAAAGGAGTCTTGCATTACTAAAGTAATGTCGTACACGAAACAAAATAATCCAAATACTAACAATCTCTAACAAACAAGTATCAAGCAAAACAATTGTCATAAATGAAAAGACTAGAAAAGACAACTCCACAAGCAATGCCTAGGGTCTCTCTAGCCACTCTTCCTAACATCCTTCTTATCATCACGATACTCACCTGAAAATGATGCTTAAAAACGTCAACATAAAGTTGGTGAGAGTCATAGGTTTAAGACACGATATAAAATCCAAACTGCACATTACTGTGATAATAAAGAAAACATTGCAGGACAATAAATGAACTATCATACAGGCTAGCATGCACAACCAATCCAATACAATCCAATCCAATACAATCCAATTACACGATTTCCCAGTAACGATTTATAAGACGTCTCAATCGTACCAAGGTCCCTGTGGTTACCCCCTTAGCCCCGGCCGTGGATACTCTCAAAGTAACCATCCTGCCCGCTAGGCCACAGTACCTTCCACTAAACAGGCCATGGATACCCGCAGGTGATCCCCCTGACTTAGTTCACAATTCTCAATATCACATCACAAAACATGTAGCACACAACATACAATAGTCACGTATAGTCCATGCATCTTTGACAACACATTATCACAGTAATCAAAACATTTCCAAACACTTTGCATCATTTCCACCCCAATAAATCATAAGAAAAGAGGGGCTATGAAACTCACCTGGATACTCAACCGCAGCTTCTAAACAATATCCACACAAGCTACACAGTACAAACACAAATGTGTTACACGCGACCAAGCTAAAAGCTCATGTCCATGTAACACTCATATGATGGATGTCTAAGGGTTTAATTAACCATCATGGGTCACCCCGACACCATGCCCAAACTTAACCACTTCATTAACTCCTTCCACTAGTTACTTATAATTAACTCAGAATTGCAGAATTTTATCATGACTTTACGTACCCCAAACCCTCACTTAATGACCCTCATAAATCATACTAAAAATCACCCATGTTCATTTATGAGTATATTAACTACCTTTGGATTTCCAAAAGCCATTTACATGCACAAGTACTCCTAAGAAAATCAATCTTCAAAACAGTCCTAATTTGGATCTGATTGCACACTAAAACTTTTGGACCTATTAACCATACTTAGACAAATAATTAGAAGCTCTCCTTCTGGGGTTTCTTTATATACATATGGAACTTAACTACTGTAAAAGGGCTAAGCTTGATTAGAATTTTAAGTATAGGTTTTACCCTCCTAAACATGACCTAAATCTGACCCGTATTTAGTATTTTGACAACTTTTCTTGTAACTAATGTTTAACCAACTTCCCGAACTCCAAATCAATCGAGGCCGAACTTTCTAAAAAGTAGACTCTTTGAACTACAATGTAGGCACTAGTAATCATATCAAAACATGTTTTTATCATCTAGATATCATAAGTTGAACCCATCCCTAAATTCTGCTCAACCCTAAATCAAGTTTTAACGCAAATCTAACTACCCAATTGCATGACCAACCCTAATCAATCCCTAATCAATTCTATCATCAAAAATGTCATTAATATTAGAATTTTATTAAAACCCTAGACCTCAAAAATTATGTTACATGAATATAATATATTAGAAAGATTAACAATGCTTACCTTGAATGCTAGACCTAAACAATGATACTTGAGGTTTCCTTGGATCAACAATAAAATTGACTTCCTATAGGGTCTTGGGGCTGCATAAAAGACCAAAAGAGGGGAAGGGGAAGGGGATAATGGGCTAGGTTCATTGGTATTTATCTCTAGTGGGTCCTTATCCTTCTCTAAGTCCAATTTGATAAAAAATATAACTCCTAAACCCAATTCCTAACCAAAACCGATCGGCCCCCGTATTTAAATACATATTTATATATATATATTTTTAAATTATTAATTAACTAATTTCCTTCATTACCTTAAGTTTTTATAAAAACCTAGGCTAATTTGATCAAACCTTTTTACTTATACGCTACTTACTAAACTTTCTAAATATAACTTTCATTTCACCAAACCACTTTCTATTTTTAGAAAGTTTGCTACAAACTTCTATATTTTACTCACTTAACTCATTTCCAACATGACACATTTTCCCTAAATGCTTAACACTTAATCATCAAACTATTGACGTAGCATTGCATGCAATACGCCATTCCTTTCCATTATCACTAAACGTGAACAAATAGAATACTCATTACCAAACACAAACACACTCAAAATGAGATGTCCATGCACCTCAAAATGATATTAAGCACATACTTAAACCGCTTAGCACACATATATAACACATAGCATACAAGAATTCACACAAAATGGACTCTTAGCCATTTCTAAATGTATAAACTAACCCGCTCAAATCACGGTTGTCACAGTATCCCCTCCTTATGAAAATATCATCCCAAGATTTAACTAGCCGATTCATCAGCACGATCAACAAACAACTGAGGATACTTAGACTTCATATAATCTTCGTGCTCCCAAGTAAACTCGAGACCACGCTTTGAATTCTAACGAACCTTCACAAGTGATATCTTACTACGCTTCAAATTCTTAATCTCACGGTTCATAATCTCTACGGGTTCCTCAACAAAACATAAAGTCTTGTCGATTTTGATTTCATTCAAAGGCACATGCAATTTAGCATCCGCCAAATACTTCTTCAAATTTGACACGTGAAACGTGTCATGTACACTGCTCAATTCCTCAGACAATCTTAACCGATATGCTACAGGATCAATCCTTTCAAGAATCTCAAATGGCCCTACGTACCTCGGGGCTAACTTATCATTCTTTCCAAAACGCACTATGCCCTTCCAAGGCGACACCCTTAACAATACTCGATCTCCCACCTCAAACTCTAACGACTTACGCCTATAATCAACATAGCTCTTTTGACGATCTCTCACCGCTTTAGGATTTTCCTTTACCAGCACTACCTTATCAGTCGTTTCTTGTACCAACTCAAGTCCAGTCAAACTACTCTCTCCAATCTCTGCTCATAGAACAGGCGACCTACATTTCCTTCCATACTAAGCTTCAAACGGAGCACACCGAATGCTCAAATGATAACTACCACCAAAATCGATAACACATGCCCTTATTATATCTTCCAAAGTCTGAATCATACGTTTACTTTGTCCATCCACTTGAGGATGCTAAGCAGTACTCAAATCCAATCAGGTCTCTAACACTTTCTGCAGCGTCTACCAAAACCACGAGGTAAATCATCCATCTCAATCTGAGTTGATCGTCACTAGAATTCCATTCCTTGCTATTATCTCATCAATATAAATCCTTGCCAACTTCACATCTTGAAATCTTCTTGTATAGCTAGAAAATGAGCTAACTTGGTCAGTCTATCGATCATCACCCAAATCACATCATACTCACTACTTTGACCTTGGCAATTTAGTGATGAAATCCATGGTAATTATATCCCATTTTCACTCAAGTATCTTAGGCTGTTGCAGCAAACCAACAGTCTTTGGCATTGTAGCCTTCACCTCTTAAACAAGTCTGAAATTTGCTAACATCGATAGCTATATCTTTCTCTATTCATGGCCACCAATGCATGTCTCCAAGGTTATAGTACTTCTTATCCGCTCCCGGATGTACCAAGTACCTTGATGCATGGGCCTCATCCATTTCACTTTTACTAATGGAACCTAAATACGATCTATAAAATACAAACTCTCGTCTCCTTTTCTTTCCATCTGTTGATCTAACCCATGTAGCTTTTCTGTGAGTATGTTCTCTTGCTTGAACGCCTCACTTTGGGCTGCCAGGTTTATTTCTCTTACTCGTCTTGATTTTACTCTCTCCTTTCTACTCAACGCATTACCCACCACATTCGCTTTATCTCACACAAATCATTCTTCAAAGTCTGAAAAGCCTCTTCTTGTTCTACGCTCCACTCATACTTCTGATTCCTCTCAGTTAGGGAAGTAAGGGAGTTCAACAATCTAAAAAAATTTGTGATGAACGCCGGTAGTAACCTGCCAATCTTAAGAATAATCATCTAATTCCTCACTGCCTCACTCTCACTCGTCTCCACGTGAATATGTCATGGTTGACCACGTGACCAAGAAAATGCACTTCTTCCAACCAAAGCTCACACTTAGAAAACTTAGCATACAATTTCTCCTTCCTCAGTGACTCCAACACTAGCTTCAAATGAACTTCATGTTCCTCCTTCGACTTTGAGTAGGCCAGAACATCATCAATGAATATGATGACAAACTTACCCAAGTACGGTTTGCAAACCTGCTTCATTAAGTCCATGAAAACCGTTGGTGCATTGGTTAACCCAAAAGACATAACCGTAGACTTAAAATGTCTGTATCTCATTTGAAATGCGGTCTTTGAAATGGCATCCTCATGCACTCATAGCTGATGATAACCTGACCTAAAATCTATCTTTATGAAAGGACATGCTCCTCGTAACTGATCAATCAAGTCATCAATCCTAGGGAGTGGATAACGGTTTTTTTAACAGTTAATTTGTTCAACCCTCTATAATCAATACTCATATGAAAGAACCATCCTTCTTCTTAACAAATAACACCGGTGCTCCCTACGAAAAATGACTAGATCATATGAAACCCTTGTCTTCCAACTCTTGAAGTTGTCCAGACAATTCTTGCATTTCCGAGGGTGCTAGACGATATGGAGACTTCGCGACTGGCGTCGCTCCATGTACTAAGTCTATACAGAACTCAACTTGTCACTGCGGTGGTCATCAACAAATCTTCCGGAAACACACTAATAAAATCGCGCACCATGGGTGTATCACCTATCCTAGGTTCATCTACCTTAGCGTTCATTAGGGCTTTGGCGGCTCCCAAAGTACGTTCCCCATGATCTCGAAGTATCTCATCACCTTCCAACGGTATCCTAACCACCTTCTCATGACATACTATCACAAACTTCCTCTTTGACAACCAGTCCTTTCCCACAATCACATCAAAATTTCCACGACTCAACGGTATCAACGAACTCCAAGGGTTACGAACAATCGAATAGGATAACAAACGATTATCGAGTCAAAGGCTAGAATGCATATAGGAGATTCCACATATGCAAATAGACATGGATCAAATGACATAAGAATCCTTTGAAAGAAAAAGGATACGTATATGTACCGAGTGAACACGCAAACGAAAGAAAATCAACAGACGTACCACGACAAAAGAACACATAAAAAAATATCAATACGAAGGACGGAAATTCTCATACCAATTATCGACTTTACTCGAAAGACCAAATTAAATAATGTTTTTATAAAAATCAATTTAAAATAAAGAAAGTCACTTTAAGTATAAAAATTATTTTGAATAATAAATAAAATTGTCTTAAATGTAATCTTTATAAAATTCATTCTGGTTGTTATAAAAATCTATAGATGGTTATCTAATGGTATATCGTACCTTACCACTATGAATCACTTTAAACCTGCTTTTTATAATAAAATAAAATTTATTTAACCACTCAACAATTTTCATATCCTATTTACATAGGCCATTTAAACATATTCTATTTACAAAGATCATTTTAAACACAGTTTTTTTTCCCAAACACTAACACAATACTTAAAAAGGGCTTTTATAATTAGACATCAATTATAAAATATGTTACTCAAACAAAGGACACCATAATACCATAAGAGATCGTAAAACACCGTACAGACTCTAACACAATTCTATTGTTTGAAAACGAAAGTAAACACCAGGAACCATATACTCAAAATAAAATCAAACGAACTCGTAAAAGAAAACTCATGCAAGACGTTACGCACCCAAAAGAAACCGTAAGGTCTTATCCAAAATAACGATCAACAGAGCAAACCTAAAAGCATTGATACTAACACGTCGCCAATGGGTTACGAAAACCAAAGGATATACAACCAAGGGATTAATGATCCACACTAATATGTTAGGAACAATTAGTGCTTAAAAGAAACGTTCGATACTCATACGAGTAGTCAATGCAACGAAACAACTAACAAAACGCACCTATATCTGAAAGAGCAAACTCCGAACAACCATTATACATCGAGACGTCGAATAGGAAAAATCGGGTATCCTTACTAATAAAGTACGATGAAGGGATGCTAAGCTTAGACTCAGGAAATCCAAACAAACCATCGAGCAACGAGCAACCATAATAATAATAATACTAGGTATCCGTAAATACTAGATAGAAGAGAAACTTACTATCTATACAACTCAATTTAACATATCCTCCAATTAGGGTAAGAGAATAATTCTCTACCCATACCACCATCCTTATCAAGAATACTCATAAAAAAACATATTACACTACCACCTTACAAACAAACACAAATAAATGCAATCATGGTCACAAGTCTACGTGTGTGATGCCTTTATAATTATGTTGGTCACCATAATTATAAGTGCCTCCTTTCACACGTGTACTTACTTCCAAGACTGCCCATTTCAATCATAATTCACATATAAGCACATATACCACATTTCACATCTTAAACCACTTCAACTTAACACATAAAGGATGCTCTATCAAATAACTACTTACTTATATCAAAATAAACGCGAAACGACATAAAAGAACGAAAGTCTCGCAATAATTCCCAAAATACAAAATATCTGAAAGAACTAATCAATAACAACATGACAAGGTAAAGGACGGGATAAACTTATGTTGGGCCTCGCTTGGGTTTGACTTTGCCTCCACAAGAATCACCCGACTCCGCGGGTCCAGTCCTACTATGCGCATCCAATAAACGATCAACTATCCTATCTCCTTCGGTTCCACAAGAGGCTCCTCTTATGGATCCTTATAACGCTTAAGTCTAGTTGGGAAGACGGTTCCCCAACGAGACTTCTTACAGGTGGGGGGAAAACATAGCTAAAATACTAAGGAAGTAATACATATCATATCAGATAATGGTAGGTAAAATAAATAAATGACAACTTATCAAAATACGAGATATATAGGCTATGCAAAAATAGAGGGGAAGCATAGCAGTTATAGCATTAAACACTTAAGCCCTAAATGCATCTACATGAAGGACCCCTAGGTTATAGTCTAGGCCTAACCACCTACTTCTCTATAACCTGGCTCTAATACCAATCTGTTACACCCTGCCTAGGCGGAAATACGAGGCATAACATCATGGATATCATCACAACACAATGGTGTCAACAATAGAGAGAACTAAATGAAATAGTTAAACAAATGAGACACAATGTGTCATGACAATATCTAACACAAGATAAAGGAGTCTTGCATTACGATGGAAAAGTCATACCATAAGGAAACATACTCCAAAAGTCTAAACAATCAAATAACAGCCAAGTATCAAACAATTCAAATGACATAAATAAAATCTCTAGGAGAATGACTCCGCACGCAAGCCTACGGTCTCACTAGCCACTCTTCCTAACTTCAATATCCTCAAGATGGTTACCTAAAAATGATGCTTAAAACGTCAACACAAAGGTTGGTGAGAGTCATAGGTTTAAGACATGAAAATCAAAGCTTATAAACAATTACTGTGATTAATAAAAACATGGCAGGACAATTACTGTACTGTCATACAAGCTAAACAATATTAACACAAGCTACACAATACAAACACAAACGTGTTACACGCGACCAAGCTAAAAGCTCAAGTCCATGTAACTCACATATGATGGATGCCTAAGAGTTTGGTTAACCATCATGGGTCACCCCAACATCATGCCCAACCTTAACCATCATATTAACACTTTACACTAGCTACATACTATTAACTTAGAATTGCAGAATTTTAGCGTCTCTTTACGTACTCAAAACCCTTACTTAATGACCTTCATAATTTATACCAAAAATCATCCATGTTCATTTATGAGTATATTAACTACCTTGTGATTTCCAAGAGCCATTTACATGCACACGTACTCCTAAGAAAGTCAAACTTCAAAACAGTCCTAATTCGAATCTGATTGCACACAAAAAAGTTTGGACCTATTAATCATACTTAGACAAACAATTAGAAACTCTCCTTCTGGGGTTTCTTTAAATACATATGGAACTTAACTACTGTAGAAGGTCTAAGCTTAATTAGAATTTTAAGTATAGGGTTTACCCTCCTAAACATGACCTAAATCTGACCTGTATTTACTGTTTTGATAACTTTTCTTGTAACTAATGTTTAACCAACTTCTCGAACTCCAAATCAATCGAGGCTGGACTTTCTGAAAAGTATACTCTTTGAACTACAATTTAGGCACTAGAATCATATCAAAACACATTTTTATCATCTAGATATCATCAGTTGAACACAACCCTAAATTCTACTCAACCCTAAATCAAGTTTTAACGCAAATCTAACCTAACTAATTGCATGAACATGACCATAATCAAGTCCTAATCATTCTATCATCATTAAATATCATTAATATTATGAATTTTATGAAAACCCTAGATCCATCATAAATTATGTTACATGAATATATAAATTAGATAGGATTAACATGCTTACCTTGAATGCTAGAACCTAAACAACGATTCTTGAGGTTTTCTTTGGATCAACAATGAAAATTGACTTCCTCAGGGTTTTGGGGCTGCATATGAACGACCAAAAGAGGGGAAGGGGAAGGGGATAATGGGCTAGGTTCATTGGTATTTATCTCTAGTGGGTCCTTATCCTTCTCTAAGCCCAATTTGATAAAAATTATAACTCCTAAACCCAATTCCTAACCAAAACCGATCGGCCCCCCGAAAAGTTACGTGAATAAGGCTAAAACAATAAAAAAACAAGACACCATTTTAAGCTAAACTAGAAACCCCTATTTAAAGCCTTCCAAATCATATATATATCAGGGTTAGGGAGGCGTCCCCTATCTTCAATCCAACGCCTTCATTCTTAAACCTTAGTTTGAGCCCTTCGGATCTCTCCAACTTCCACGTTTTTCTCCAGACCATGTATGCTGGCTTTCTTGTTGTCACATGTCTTCTAGTGGCATTGGAGTGAGAGAGAGATGAGTTGCGGGAGGTAGTGGAGGTGGAAGACATCCTGTAGTTGCAAGGGTAAAAGGGGTGGGAGATGTGAAAAGTAATAGGCGGGTTAATCAATTTTTGACTTAGGTCAAGGGTTAAACGATGTTAAAGGGGTTAAATGTATATAAGGACTAAACTTGTAAATGGTTAGGGACTAACTGTGTTCGTCCCCATGGACTAAACGAGCAAATAGGATTAAAGCTGTTAGGTTGTTGGGCTTATTATTTGGGCCCGTTTGGTTATTAAGGGAAATTAGGCTTTTTTTTCTTTTTAATTTAAGGCTTATATTAGTATATAAGCTTAATGGGCTGAGTCGACCCATTAACTTGGGTACGGGGTTGGCCCCAATAAGAACTTATATCTATCGCTTTCGGTTTTTTCATGTCTTTTCAATTTCCGTGCATCGGTTTTGTCCGTTTTGGCTCAGTTTTTTAGTCTCTTCTATGATATAATCCATACCTGCTGTAATACAAAAAAAAGAACAAGCATTCATAGCAATTTTATATCTTTTTTTGGTCATGAGGCTCGTTTTATTAGGTACAAAGAATGTGTATTTAAAAACACATAACCAAAATCCCCCCATACTAAACTAATGCCGATCCCACGCAATGTTTATAAGTAAACACTATTAGAAAAACACAAGAAACTACAATCCTCCCTTGACTAATTCCTCGAAACGTATCCAATAGTTCATCAAAGGGAATTAAAGAATCAATAGCTTTGAAAAAGCCTAATTTTGACCATTTTTACACTAATTACCACATTTTTTAGCAACTAACTAACATGTTTGACTTTTGTTATTTTCATAACCTTTAGGGTCATAGAATAATATCACTGCAATCCTAAAATGTTCCAAAAAGGATAAATTCATGCGACCTTGATTTTTCAACTTGTCCCAAAACCAAGCTTCAAAAAACGAAATCACACACACCGCTAAATACAAGTTAAGATGCTAACACTACTCATACTTGTAATTTGTGAAACTTTTCACTCCCAACAATTATTATATCTTAGGTGAATCTGCTAATTTCGAATTTCAACCATGGATCAACAATTTAAGAAAGTTGCAATATTTCTATGCTTCACGTTCCACCCAAGAATAATAAGTTTGAAGGCGAGATCTTCCATGTAGCGACTTCCGACTCGCACAGTCCCAACCTTAACGCAAAGGGACGCAGGAAATTTTGACACCTCACAGAGACTAGTATCGAGACTAACGGACCTTCGGTTTTCAAACCCTTGGACTTCCCGTTTACACATAGAAAAACTACAACTAAAGCAAATTAGTCTTAGTTCAAAAATATATTTAAATTTTAGAAAAAAGAGAATTTAATAAATTTATTTATTCAACAATAATTATTTTACAAATTTCAAGTCCTGTGGTCTTTTAACTACCGAGACATCAGGCATCCTAACCGACAAGACCCGGTAGCCTATTTCCCCACAACACTGACAGAACCTCGATGTGTACCTTACTTTCATCAGCTAAACTAAGAATCGCAAAAACTAAAGTAACTTTATTTACTTAACAATTATATAACATTTATTAAGCTGGTGGGATCAAATAGCCACAATTAACCTTTATGAGCTCTAAAGAGATCCAACTACTCCACGCTTAGCATCTAACTTATATCTAGCTCTATCATTTTTCTTTCTTTGCAAAATTTTAAAGTTAAGCAAACGCTTAGTCTCGAAAGCTAAGGGAAAAGCTAGAGTTTTAAACTTGGTCAAGTCAAAAATATCCTTAGTTCTACGGGCCTACTTATTACTAACATTTCTATATTTTTCTATTTCTAACATTTTTTTTATCATTTTCATTTTTTTTTAAGGGGCAAGCTAGAGCGCAAAATGCTCGATCAAGTCAAAATTTATTCTCAAAAAGACAAAACTACGTGTCAAAACACTTATTCTATTTTTGAAATTTTTAAAATTTTGGCATATTTTTACTATCTTTAGTGGAAAACGGGATTACGTAAAGACAAGGCAAATGCAAGTAAGATTGAATCGAAAGATCCCCCCTATATAGAACTAACCATTGTCCTCAATGTGAGACTGTACCCCACATACCTAATTTCAAAGCATAATTCAAAATATAAGGGTCTCTACGGCAACTCTAAAGTCGTTTATAAATTCATGCTAATAGATCGAATGATAATCAATAAGACTCTAGGATATAGGATTCACTATATAAGCATGGTAAGGATCGTTTATTAATTATGCTAATAGATAAACGTTAATCAATAAGATCTAAGATATCGGATTCCCATATATAAGCATGCGAAGGATTGAAGATCGTGTGAATAATGGACAAAACCACAAGCATGAGAGCCTTCAAAATCTAGGCAATCCTGGACATAAAACACGAAACAAAAGAAAGGAAGAGGCGATCATCCTCACATCATACTTATTCAATAACTAAAATACTACTACTAGGGATAAGCATGGGTTGCCACCCCTAAGCACTTATTTTTGTTAATCGAGTTACAAGCCTGACTCATGCCCGAATTTAGTGGTCCACGGGGAAAGTTTAGAGATCTGGGACAACCAACGGTGGTATGTCCCCTCCAAAATAGTGTTTAAGTCTATGACCGTTCACCTTAAAGTTTGGTCCATCGGTTTGAGATAACTCGACGGTTTCATAAGGAAAAACTTAAGCAACGGTGAACGGTCCGGTCCAACGGGTTTTGAGCTTTCTCGAGAAAATTTTCAATCGAGAATTGAAGAGAATAACTCGATCACCAACGTTGAAAATGCGGTTCTTAATATTATAGACATGAATCTTCTTTGTTTTCTCTTTGTAGATTAAAGAGTTCTCGTAAGCTTGATCCCGGAGTTCATTTAATTCATTCATTTGAACTTTCCATTGATCACCCGCGGTCTTAAGGTTAAAATTACAATGCTTTAAGGCCCAATAGGCCTTGTGTTCAAGTTTGATAGGAAGATGGAAAGCCTTTCTATACACGAGCTTATAAGGAATGCACCCGATGGGTGTCTTAAATGCGGTACGGAAGGCCCATAATGCATCATCTAACTTATCGGACCATGAAGCTCGATTTTCGCCTACGGTCCTTTCTAAAATACGTTTCAAACCACGATTTGAAACCTCCACTTGTCCACTCGTTTGTGGATGATACGCGGTAGAAAGACGGTGGGTAACTCCATACTTAAGCATGACCTTCGCGAATTGGTCATTGCAAAAATGAGTACCGCGATCACTAATTATAGCACGAGGAGTAAAAAGAGATTTCAATAATTTAACAACGACTCGGGCATCATTAGTGGGGAGCGCTTTTGCTTCAACCCATTTAGACAAGTAGTCAACGGCCATGAGAATGTACTTGTTCCCTCGAGAAGACGGGAACGGTCCCATAAAATCGATGCCCCACACGTCAAAGATCTCGCATACTTGAATTGCATTTTGAGGCATTTCGTCTTTTTGCGAGATTTTGCCTTGACGTTGACATGAGTCACATGACTTTACCATGTCATGGGCATCGCGGTAAATTGTCGGCCAATAGAAACCGGAATCAAAGACTTTCTTAGCGGTGTAGTTCGCACCATGATGTCCCCCGGTGGGTCCATTATGGCAAGCCGTGAGGATATCAACGGCTTCTTGGCCGTGAACACATCGTCTAATCACTTGATCCGCACAAATCTTAAACAAGTAGGGGTCGTCCCAAAAATAATGCTTAACATCCTTAAAGAATTTTTTCTTTTGTTGGGACGACATCCCTTTCACAATAAAATTCCCCGCATGGTAGTTTGCAATGTCGGCAAACCATGGGGTACTCGAATCACCACGAAAGGTAACCATCCCAAGTGTCTCGAGAGGAAATGTTTCCGTAATTTCCTTTTTCTCAAGATCACTTTGATGGGGATTTTCTAGTCTTGATAAGTGGTCGGCCGCGAGATTCTCCGCTCCTTTTTTATCACGAATAATGACATCAAATTCTTGGAGTAGGAGAATCCACCGGAGCAATCTCGGCTTAGCATCTTGCTTAGCAAGAAGATACTTAAGAGCCGAGTGGTCCGTATACACTATGGTCTTTGATAAGACTAAGTAAGGCCGAAATTTCTCGAAAGCATACACCACGGCTAATAATTCTTTTTCCGTAGTCGTGTAATGTGCTTGAGCATCCGTCATGGTCTTACTTGCATAGTGTATAGGCTGAAAATGTTTGGTCTTACGTTGCCCCAAGACTGCACCTACCGCATAATCACTAGCGTCGCACATAATTTCAAATGGTAGGTCCCAATCGGGGGCAACTAAAATCGGGGCTTCGGTTAACTTTTTCTTAAGTATATTAAACGCTTCAATACATTCTTTCGAGAAAATAAACAGAGTTTCTTTTTCAAGAAGATGGGTCATCGGCCGGGCGATTTTAGAAAAATCTTGAATAAATCGACGATAGAACCCGGCGTGACCTAAAAAACTTCAAACGCCTTTAACGGAAGTTAGATGAGGAAGTTTAGCTATAACATTAACTTAAGCTCTGTCGACCTTAATCCCGGACTTTGAAATCTTATGGCCGAAGACAATGCCCTCTTTAACCATGAAATGGCACTTCTCCCAATTTAGAACTAAATTAGTGTCTTTGCACTGTTTGAGCATTTTGTCTAAATGGGAGAGGCGTGATGAGAAAGAATCCCCAAAGACTGAGAAATCGCCCATGAAGACTTCCATTGTTCCTCGATCATGTCGTAATAAATGGCCATCATGCACCTTTGGAACGTACCCAGAGCATTACATAAACCAAAAGGCATACGTCGATAAGCAAACGTCCTATAAGGGCAAGTGAAGGTGGTCTTATCTTGGTCTTTCAGGTCATTAGGTATTTGAAAATATCCGAAAAAACCATCTAGAAAACAATAGTATTCTTCGAGCATTTGGTCCATAAAAGGCAACGGGAAATGATCTTTACGAGTTACATCATTAAGCTTATGGTAATCAATACAAACACGCCATCCGGTAACTAGTCTCGTAGGAATCAACTCATTATCTTCATTTTCAACAACGGTTATACCACCCTTCTTAGGCACACAATGAACGGGACTCACCCACGGACTATCGGAGATAGGGTAAATCAATCCGGCATCAAGGAGTTTGATAACTTCCTTTTTGATAACCTCATGAATTTTTGGATTCACCCTTCTTTGATGTTGAACCGCCGGTTTGAAGTCGTCTTCCATTAAGATCTTGTGAGTACAAAAACTAGGGTCGATACCCTTAATGTCGGAAATTTTCCATGCGATGGCCCGTTTGTGTGACTTAAGAACCTTTAAAAGGGCGGCTTTTTCTTCATCTTTTAATTCTTTAGAAATTATGACGGGTAATTTATCGGTTCCTTCTAAAAATGCATATTCTAAATGAGACGGTAAATCCTTAAGCTCGAGTTCTGGTGGTTCTTCGATTGAAGGCTTCGTCATAGTAACATCAACTTGCTTAAGGTCGTCATTCTTCATCGGAGGGAGATTCGGAGAAGGATCTTCATTCAACAATTTCTCAAGGTAAAGAATATCTCCCTCCGTGTCGTAGTAATCGTCATCCAAATTAGAAAGTTCTTCCGGGGTACGTAGAAAAGTCTCAATCTCTTCCAAGATAAAATCTCCTCCTTCAAAAGGAGTAAACGAGGGGGAAGAAGAAGCGATGATAGGATCCGAAGGAGTGGGATTGCCACTTGTCGAACTATCCGAAAATCCGAGCACTTCTTGAGCATACTCCTCACAAGCAACGTCTATGACATTGACTTGATTAACCATTTCGTAATTACGGGAGTATCTCGAAGTTTGCCCAACTTTAAACGTAATGGCTTCATCATCGACTCGAAGAGTTAATTCTTCACCATATACATCGATTAAAGCTCTTGCCGTCCTCAAGAAAGGTCTCCCGAGGATGAGGGGAACCCGAGGATCGACATCGTAATCAACTACAACGAAATCGGCCAGAAAATAAAACTTTCCTACTTTCACAAAAACATCTTCGGCGACACCTTTCGGATGAGCGACCGATCGGTCTGCGAGTTCGAGTGTCATGCGGGTCGAAGTGAGTTCCGGGAGCGAAAGCTTCTTCCATACGGAAAGAGGCATTAGATTAATGCTAGCGCCAAGATCGGCCAAGGCTAAGCACTCATCTAGCTCCGGAAAATCACACGGGATGAGAAATTTACCGGGGTCTCCAAGTTTTTCGGGCAACTTTTTTAGGAGCACCGCCGAGCAATTTTCATTTAACGGAGTATTTGCTAATTCGAACAACTTTTCCTTATTACTAAGTAAACTCTTAAACGTAGAAGCAAACTTTGGCATATGAAGAAGAGCATCCGCGAAGCTAATATCGAAGTGTAATCTTTGAAAGATTTGAAGAAATTTCAACATTTGATTATTAGCTTTTTCGCGGAGCTTTTGGTCGTTAAGTCTCGAAGGATAAGGTATTGACGGTTTAGGTTTAGGCTTTGGAGCAACTTCGGGCTCCAGAATCGGGTCTTGGAAAACCGAAGGTTGGACGTGTGCGGTACTTTCTAAACTTGTAGATTGCACTAGGGGTGAGCAAATGTACCGAGAACCGCGATTTTGAACCTAACCGAACCGGAACCGACCCAACCCAACCTAATTTTGGACCCACGGTTCGGTTCTTGG
>BQNB010035729.1:3111-50655 GCA_026074375.1 Tanacetum coccineum | reverse complement strand
GTCAAGAAAATGAAACATCAACTTATAATATATTATTTTATAAGTCACAACTAAAATATTAATATAAACTTTTATAAAAAAATTTAAAGACGTTAATTGTCTAACTTGGAACCTTAAAACGTATGTTCACGTTTGTTAAATAAATCTTTAATGAACACGAATAATATTGTTTAAATTAAATCTCTCGCTTTTCTTATGTATATAATAATAATGCTTGAAAAGAATTGCATACCTTAAATAATGCACTTTTGAATATTTGCCTTTGGTTATATAATTCTCGTCATGAATTATACGCGTCCGTTTTTGTAACACCCCCAAAATCTGGTACAACGCAGCGGAAATGGTAACATTGGGGTGCTACTTCAGGGCACAAACACAAGTCACGGAAAACGACCTCAAAAGAGACGTTTAAATAAATTTCACATTTTGTTATATTAAAATCAGAGTTTACAAATTATTTAATGGTACTCAAATTATTAAGCGTTCAAAAATATATATATCCGCGCGACTCGAATGCTCCCAATGCTCCACTAGCAAATAATAACCTAAGAAAACATGCAAAAACGGTCAACATAAAGTTGGTGAATTCATAGGTTTAAGTAAAAAGCAGTATTGAAATAATTTAAGAAATATCTCAGTAGTAAGAAAAGTAGCGTTACAACATTTAAAAGTGTTATTTCCGAAATCCATCCGAAATCCAAGTAGTGATTCAGTAAATCAAGAAGTATTTAAAAGTGGACCACAAGATCGAAGTAATGGTGGACTAAGTACATATTCCGAAGTCCAAAACAAGTAATAGCAGACTATGTACGTATTCCATAGTCCAAAATAGGTAAGGTAGACAAGAGAAACACATTCATCATGTCCAACACTTTGTATTATTGCACTAAGCTCATGACACCGAAGCCTTAACTAGATTTGTGCCCCAATCAGAAAATAGGATGCTTGCCAACACCCTAACACCTCTCAATGTTAAATGCACCCGATCAAACTAGTGACCTAGGTAAAGGTGGGGATTGTCAGTCCTGATAGATCTATCCGCAACACTCGCGCTTACTACAATAGCAATTAACGGTTCATGATAAATAGGGACTTCACGGCAATAAGGTAACTTAGGCATTAATAATCAGGCAGTAATCTGGATAGCATACACTTTGAAAAACACTTGTGTCCAATAGTAAAACAAGCAATGTAATTCACCCCGTAGATTTTGTAAAACAATTGTAGAAAAAGGGGGCTATGAACTCACCTCGAGTGAATGGAAATCAACAAGTATTCACAATAGAAAAATGCGTCACGCTTACGATCGAATGCAACCTAATCCAATACAGGTCGTATAAGTACTAAACACTTTGATTATTTATAGGTCGTAACATTGATGATGAAGAACGATTGGCGGATAGGCATCTAATATGCACAATACGAACGGAAGACGAAGCTGCTCGATTAAAAAGATGCAGCTTATCTTAACGGCTAAGACCCACTAGCCTAGGATGATGCGTTTGGTTTCCCGAGTGAAAATGTTACTTCAACGCGACACGTTGATAAAAACTAGATTTCCAAGTATAATAGTTTGGGTGGTTGGTATAAATAGGTTAAATAAAATAAATTGAAAAGCAAACGCAAAATATGTAATATGTTCCGTACATATCACCTAGGAAAATGAACGATTATATAATTCATACGTTGAATTATATAATAAAGACAAGCATTTAAAAGAATAAATCAAAGTATATGATACTTTACAAGTATTATATAAAGAATGAGATAAAAATAATTAAACAAAATAATTCGACACGTTTTAAAGTTACGAGTTAGATAAGTAACATTTTCAAAGTGTTTACAAAAGTTAAGATTTTATTTTCTAGTCGGGAGTTTATAAAATAATATTTTATAAATTAGTATTTCGTTTCCTCGACGGGTTGTAACCAAAATAGTAGTCTCATTTGTAAGAGTATAGTTTTCGATTATTTATCGTATAATAACCGATTATAAAATCTTATAATTATATAACTTCGTTCTTTTATCGGGTTCTAAAATACTAGGATTATAGTGAGAATTAATAAGTATAGAAATTTATAAAAATTTTGGCATGACCTATTCGTTTATAAGACGATTCCCATATTTATAAATTTCAATATTTTCCACTTTCAAAACAATCAATATCGCAATATATTCGCACGTTTCAATTTATATCCAACTAGACAAATTATTAAACAGCACATTTATTTAACCAATTTAAACCACCAATATATATATCCGGTTTATTATTTATAAATCTCGCGATAATTTTTATTAATCGATTATTATAATTTTGTTATACCAAACGCACCCTTAGTGTGTTAACTGCCAAACCAAACGCTCCTAACTGCTAAACCAAACACCCCTTTTCGGTAAACCCAGACCCAAACGCACCCTTTGTGGTATTTCTGCTGTCCCAAACACCCCTTTATAGTTTTCTGCTCACCCAAACACCCCCTTTGGGTGTTTTCTGCCAACCCAAACACCCCTTTTGGGTGTTTTCTTATGCCAAACGCACCCTGTTGGGTGTTAATAACCAGAAACAAACACCCCCTTGGGGCTGTCATCAACCAAACAGCCCCTTCGGCTGTTAAACCGCAAACCAAACGCACCCTAGGTGCTTAATATCAAACCAAATAGCACCCTTGTGGTGTTATAACAAAACCAACCGCACCCTATGCGGTGAAAACACAAACCAACGCACCCTAGGTGCTTCGCGTCCAAACCACACGCACTCGAGTGGTGCGGCTGACCCGAAACCCAAACCGGACGCACCCTAATGGGTTATAAAAACCCAACGCACCCTATTTTGGTGCAGGTGGTGGCTTCGGTGTGATGGTGGTGATGATGACGAGATGATGATGACGATGAGGTGATGAAGGAGATGAGGTGGATGTCGTGGTGGTGTGGCTGTCGTGAGACAGCAGCCGAAGAGAGGGGGTAGCGGCGGCTGTGGCGTCGGTGGGGTGGTGGAGGCGCGAGTGGGGGCGAGTGAGTGTGGGGATCGGATAGATCGGGTGATGAGGAACGTTTTTGGTTTCGGCCGGAAAAGTCCGCCAGAAAAGTTTTTCGGCGGCGGCGAGTGGTGGCCGGCGGCGAGGGAGGGCTTCCGGAATTTTTGAGGGAGGGAAAAAGTGATGTGTATTTGTGTGTGTTGTTTATTTGTTATGAATGAAAAAAGATATATAACTTGTTTATATATATAAAAGTTTAATAATGAAATAGAAATTTAATAATAGTTTAGGGTTGATTTTGTAAATATTTCACAGGGACCAAAAGTGTAACTTTCGTTAAATAACGGTTCGGGACTCGTTTGAGCCACTTAACGGAGGAATTAAAATACGAAACTTGCGCCATTGTTTTCCAAATCATTTTTCTGATAAAAATGAGTATTTACTTGATAGTATTTCATAAATATTTTTATAACATTTATAAAAATATTTGTTATTTATTTGGTGACTCGGTTAAAATAAAAACGAATTTTTAACTCGGATATTCGCGTTATCAACAACGATTAAATAAATAAATATTAAATGTTTTTATTTAATATTTTTATTAAATGTATAGTGATAATTAAAAATAAATTTAATTATTCGTGTGTGTCGGTACCCGTTGTGTGCAGTTTTCAAAACTTTGTGAGGCTGTTTTAGCCCTCTTCTGCTTGTTTTCAAGTCTCGGGTAAAACTAAAAAGTTGTCTGAAATATCGTTTTACATCAAATTGCTTTAGGGTCCGAATCGTGAAAACGTGATTTAGTGGTTTGTTTTTGATAAATAAATTATGAATTAATATATATCCTTTTTCGTTTTCGAATCAAATAATTTAAAAAATTAAAATTTTTCATCAAACTGACAAAAAAACCCCCCCCTGGTTAAAATTTTTTAAAAATAAGTTTTACTAAATATAAATAAATTTATGATTTATCATTTAAATATGTTCCGAAAATTGACGGGTGTTACAGGATTGATATGTTAGAGCGGGATAACTTGAGACTCGGAGGCATGTTATGTGTTGAGAGAAAGAGAGTTGACCGTCTTTGGAATAGTATGTCGTATACTCAAAAGGATTTATAAGACCGAGTTCCTCACCATGGAGAGCTCCGATATTGTTCGTTGAAAAGAAGGATGGATCCTTCAGGATGTACACCGACAGCCGAGAATT
This sequence comes from Tanacetum coccineum, assembly GCA_026074375.1. Taxonomy (NCBI): domain Eukaryota; kingdom Viridiplantae; phylum Streptophyta; class Magnoliopsida; order Asterales; family Asteraceae; genus Tanacetum; species Tanacetum coccineum. The sequence continues at coordinate 46,474 of BQNB010035729.1, read as the reverse complement.
TAACATACTAACCGTGAAGAACCATTACCGTTACCTAGTATAGGTGATCATTCTGATCAACTATGAGGATCTAGCGTTTACTCAAATAAGGACTGGTGGCCACTAATTAGAGTTCGAGAAAAGGATATTCTAAGACCGCATTTAGGACCCGTTATGAACAATTTAAGTTTCAGGTCATGCCATTTGGTTTGATCAACACACTAGGGGTATTCATGGATCTCATGAATCGAGTGTGCAAACCGCACTTAGATAAGTTGTGATAGTATTCATCGATGATATCTTGATTTGCTCAAGTAGAAACAAGGAGTACGAGGAACACCTTAGGCTTATCTTGGGATTGCTTAAGAATACGGAATTGTACGCCAAATTCTCTAAGTACGAATTCTGGCTCCCGAAAGTGCAATTTCTTGGCCACGTGTTGATAGTCAAGACATTCACGTTGATTCCGCCAAGATTGAGTCAAGCAAGGATTAGGCAACGTCTACGACTCCAACGAAGATACGAAAATTCTTAGGTCTTTCCGGTTATTACCAACGATTTATCAAAGGTTTCTCTAGGATAGAGAAACCTCTAAACCAAACTAACTCAGAAAAATGTGAAATACGAATGGGAAGAGAAAGAAGAGGAAGCCTTTCAACTGTTAATGTAGGAACTTTGTAGTGCACCGATTTTAGCATTACCCGACGGAAAGAAAAGCTTCATGGTTTAAAATAACGCCTCGCATAATGGATTAGGTACTATAATGATGCAGAAGGAGAAGGTGATAGTTTACGACTCCCGACAACTGAAAGTTTATTAGAAGAACTACTCGACACACGACCTAGAATTAGGAGAAATAGTGTTTAGTTTCAAGATTTGGGAACACTGCCTGGATGGCATAAAGCGCACCATGTTTACAAACCATTACAGAGATTACAACACATTCTAGATCAAAAGGAATTGAACATGAGACCACGTAGATTGTTAAGATTGCTCAGTGATTTCGATGGTAAGATTCGATATCACCCTGGAAAAGCAAGCGTTGCGGCAGATGCTATAAGCAAAAATGAGGGTGAGAGCCTTAGTGATGACCATTAGTTCAAACCTACCGCCACATATTCATGAGGCACGAGTAGAAGCTCTCAAGAAAGTGAACGTTTAAAGATGGAAAAAACTTCAATGGATGGACAAAGAGTTGAGAAATCGTATGATTGACAATGTTTCATTAGGAGGAGGAGTTGGTTACCACGCGTTAGAGACTTAGGAGAATTGGTCCAGCATGAGTCACACAAACCTAACTATTTCATCCACCATGGAATCGGATAAGATATATCATAATCTTAAGTGGTTGTACCAATGGCCCGATATAGAAGCATGCATCACCACCTATGTCAGCAAGTGCTTGATGTGTCTAAAGATGAGGGACGATTACCAGAAGCCATCCGGTTTACTAGTACAACCAGAAATACCCCATTGGAAATGCAAAAATATAGCCATGGATTTTATCACAAGACTACCAAAGACAACAAGCAGTTACGACACGATTTAGGTAATCGTGATGCAAACACTTAGAAATTTTAAATTAGAAGTAAGGTCATGTTAAAGGCATCACCTTGGGAAGGAGTGATACATTTCAGCAAACGGGGAAAGCTGAACCCGCGTTATATTAGATCTTTCAAGATTCTTGCTAAAGTGGGAACGCTTGCATATTGACTTGAACTCCCAGAGTAATTAAGCCGAGTTCATAGCACTTTTCATGTTTCCAATTTGAAGAAGTGTTTTCGTAGATCGAACACTAGCTATTCTGTTGGAATGTGGATCCAGAATTGATGACAAGCTTAATTTCATTGAGGAACCAGCTGAAATTATGGATCGAGAAATTAAACGGCTAAATCAAAACCGCATTCTAATTATGAAGGTCTTTTGGAATTCGAGACGAGGGCCCGAGTTTACTTAGGAGTGCGAAGACCAAATGAAGAAAAAGTACCCTCATCTTTTCGTTAACCCTTAGTCTACGTCTTAAGCTTTGAGGACAAAGCTTCTTTAACGGGGGAAGAATGTCACACCTCGAAAATTTCAGGTCAATATTTTAAACTTTTTCGACAATTATTTTTGACTTTTATCCGTTACGTTTGAATCCGGCAGTTTACCGGGAAGTTAACCCGCGTAAATCTGAAAAACATCATCGGACGCGTTCTGACTTCGGATTTTGATTAGTTTAGATATTATATGAGTTATTTTATCTTTTCTAAGTGTTTCATAGTTTACGATCACTCCCGGTATCTATATTTACGCTTTAACGTTTAAATTGCGTTTTTCGCGTTTTTGACCTAACAGAACCCCGAAAACTAGAAATCTTTTCGTGTAAACTTTAGTTATTGTCCATCTCATGTTATTAAGTCAAAAATTTCGTTTACCCTCCCCTATTGTTATACATTGGATGCCTAAACCAAGCAAATGCACCATAAGCCTTAAAATTAAATTAAAGGCATTTTTCCTTGTCTTATTATGCATGTGTGCATGTAAGTAGTGAAAATGACACATGAGGGGGTCTTTCTCATGCACATATCCTCAAGTTAGACCAAGACAAATGATACTTACACACTTTGACCTCATTTGACCAAAATTCAAAATCAAGACCAAGTATAATGAACCAAGACTCAAAAAAAATGAACCACATGGTCCTTGTGGCTTAGTTTTGGCCGGACAAAGGTGTACACACACCTTTGGTGTGTGTTGGTCACTATATACTTAAAATCAAGATACCCTAGACTCTCACTTCTCCTATAAATACCACATTATACCACACTTAGAGTTTTATTTCATTTCTAAAGTCACCAACAAAAATTTTCTCTCCCTTTTCCTCCTTTGAAGTCCACGGCCAACAAACACCCTCTTTAGGGTTTTTATATCTTTGATTTCTTGCAAAATCCAAGCATACTAGGTTCATTTCTAAGAACATCTAAGGTGTTTTGAAGTATTGGTTCTTTGATTTAAAAGTTTTTCTTCAAGATCTAAGTTAGGGTTTCAAGATTTGTTGTTGGGTTGTATAGATCTATTATTTTAGGGTATAGATCTTGTGATTTCTCTACTTGTTTTTCATTCTTGTAAGTATCTTGAATCTTGCTTTGTGATTTTTCTTATGTTCTTTTTATATGTTCAAGATCCATACATCCATATGTTGTGTTTTAATTTTTGAAAGATTTTAAAGACAAGATTTCATAAATAATGATACTACTTTATTTCACTAGTTAATTATTATGTTCTTGGTGAGATGAGAGTTGAATGAGTGTTGCAATAATAGAAATGAAGGGGTTAGGTTAGATTTAGGTGTGGTTTTGTTGTGGATTAGTTATGAATGGAGATTAGGCTAGATTATGCACTATTGTAAAGTTTGGGTGGATTTTGGTTGCGTTTTTGGCAAAAAGTGCTTGCTGTCCCGAATTTGTTTGGCAGTTTTTGGTCGACCTTAGAATGTTTCATTTGGGTGCGCTATAAAGTAGTTTTTGAAGAGCTTGTTTCGAATAGATAGTTTTTCTTATATCGCACATTAAAATCGGACATAAAACGGCCAAGTTATGGCCAAATGAAACTTGAAACATTTTTCGGCAAAACCGGATGAATAGTGTGCTGATGTGAATAGTAAAATGGGTTTTCGGACACTTTCGGACATTTTTGGACTTTCTAAACACTAGCGAAACATATAGTAACACACACACACACACACACACACACACACACCACACACTCCACACAACACAATCATATATTTATATATATATATATATTTATATCTATAGATTATATTTAATATATATATATTATTGATTAGTAATTCATTTTAAGGAGTGTTAAAATATTTTTATGGAAAAGCGAGAAAGTTAACTAAAATTAGTTTGTTTGGTAAAAATTAGCAATATCGGACATAGAAGTTAAGCGATTAAGGCTAGTAAGTGCGTTTTGAAAATATGGAAACTTAATAAATATAAGGGACGGTATTAACGTTTTGAAACTAAAAACTTTCCTAAAATAAAAACTTTCTAATTTTTGGTTAAACGCTGAAATTTAACGAAAAACTATATGATTTTATTTCGTCATGATTTGATAATCAAACTAAAGCAAACACACATGGATGTATTTTGGTGATGAACATATTGTGCATTTCTTGGTATACTTTCCGTGTTTCTAAGACGCGTTATTATTCTAGGTCGCGGCTAGATTTCTATATCATCTTTTTCTTGTGTGAATTATCATTTGCTCATCTTGCTAAGGTGAGTTCATAGCCCCACGTTTTACTACTTTTACTCTACTATTTTGGGGTGAGAGACATTGCTTGCTTTTAAACTATGGACACAGTTACTTTACGTTTCCTTTTCCTGATTACGTGTTGCCTAAGTAGCGAATAGACCACTAATGCCCGAATTATCATGAACCGTCAATTGCTTAACCGACCGTACTGGTTAAGTGAGCGCGAATGTTGTAAATAGATCTATTGGGAGTAATTATCCCTATCCGGGTAAGTAGCGCTTACTAGTTTCGGAGGTCCGAACAAACGGATATATACCATGTCAGAATGTCAATAGGTGATCCTGGTCAGATACCTTTAGGGCGCGGAATACAATTTGGCATATAAAATGCTTCCTTTTAAATTGAGCTTCGGTGTCATGAGCTTAGTGCAAACGTAAATGCTTTTATGTGAAGTTGTATCTCCTATAACTGTCACGTGCGTACTGTGAACTTGTGGTCCACTTTTAATATTAAATTTAAACCTATGAATTCACTCAATTTTATGTTGACCGTTTTAGTATGTTTTTCTCAGGTGCTTAGCTATGGATGTCTTTGCTTGCTTTATGGTGTTGCCTTTCATTGGACCGGTTTCAAAAGATATTATTATCTATGATTAACATCGTTGTCAAACTTTAAAACCTTTTATTCGCTTCCGCATATTTTCGTTAGGCCTATGTAAAACTTGTTAGGAACAAGAAAAGTCTCGGTCACTTCCAATACTAAATAGTCTAAGCCCGTAAGTAAGTCATGTTAATGATATGTAAGCTAATATGGTCCAAGGCCGATGGAAAGCCTCACAAAGGCCCATGGCCGGCCATATTTAGCATATAAATACCCCTCTCCATGCCTTGGAGAGGGGGTTGGTTAGTTGGTTCTCTTTGTAATTCATTTTCTACACACACATAATACATTCCATCTTTCATGTTTACTTTCTCTCTCTAAACTAATCCAACCCACTCTATCTCTTGTTCTTGCATAAATCAAAGATTACATATATATTCTTCAATTGGTATCAAGAGCCATGGAGTGATTTGCTTAGTTCTTGTGTTTGTTTTTTTTCTTTTTGGTTTGTTTTTTTAAACCATACGCATTTTTTTCTCTTGTATTCGAAGCTTCTTAGTACACTAAAAGATCATTTACCTAGGTAAATTTGATATAGTATCTTTGGATATAGGTGTATTTGCTTTGGATCAAAGAAAAACTCATTTTTGTTCATCTTTTGTTTTCAAAAACCTTATAAAGTATAAATCTTGATTTTGAAATTTTCGGCTTAAAAACCAAAAAGTTGTCATTTTTAAGGTACCTATAGGTTTAAGAATACTAGTTGTACAAGAAATTTTGGGAAAAAACAATCAAAAAGGTGTCTTTTTGTGATTTAAAGATTTTGAGTTTCGTCCGTGTATTGCACGAATTTGCAGTTTATAGCTCTCTCCGAATTTGCAATTTCTTGTGTCTCCGAATTTGCAGATTATAGCTCTCTCCGAATTGGCAGTTTTCCTTTAGGACACGAATTGGCAGTTTTCCTTTAGGACACGAATTCACAGTTTGCTTAAGTACACGAATTTGCAATTTTCAAAAGGACACGAATTTGCATTTTTTAAGTAGGAACATGATTTTGCAATTTCTTTTGAGACACGGAATTTGCAATTTTACCTAAGAACCCGAATTTGCAATTTCACTTAAGTAAACGAATTTGTAACATACACTTAAAACTCAAATTGATAAATCAACATTATACGGTTTATTTCTTTGACTTGTAAAATCCCGTGAAACACTCACTTGTTTTCTCGGTTTTGTCAAGAATTGTAAAATCCCGTATAATTTCAAGACTTAAAACACATAAAAGATAACACCCTCAAACACAATTACTTTCTATCACCGCTCGATCGATCAGTAATCTTTTTGATACCACTTTATCAATGACAAATCTTGTTGATAAGTTACTTCTCTACGGTGGTGACAACAAACAACCGATGCTTGAAAAACACTTGTATGACTCGTAGAAAAGCAGAATGGAACTTTATATGATGAATAGACCTCATGGTAGAATGATTCTTGCTTCTGTTGAGAAAGGTCCACTTGTTTGGCCAACAATTACAGTGGATGGTGTAACCATACCAAAGGAATATACTGAATTAACTCCCGCAGAAACCATTCAAGCTGATTGTGACATCAAAGCAATAAACATCATTCTACAAGGCCTTCCAACTGAAATTTATGCTCTTGTCAGTCATCATCGTGTAGCCAAGGATATTTAGGAGAAAATCAGAATGCTCATGCAAGGAACGTCATTAACAAAGCAAGAACGAGAGTGTAAGCTGTACAATGAATATGATAAGTTTACATACAAGAAAGGAGAGTCGTTACACGAGTACTACTTGAGATTCACTCTGCTACTCAATGATTATGAATAATTTACAAGATGCCTTGCGAGCTTTCATGTCAATACCAAGTTTCGGAAACACTCTTCGGCTGAATGGAGCAAATTCGTTTCTGTGTTAAGTTGGTCAAAGATTTGGGCTATTTGTTTTCTACTAATGTTGATCAGATTCATGCTCACTTGGAACAACATGAACAACATGCAAATGAAGTTCGATTGATGCATGAACGTAGCTCCTATCCTCTTGCCTTAGTTGCATCTTACCAAATGACACAGTCTCCTTATCAATCTCATCAACACTTTTACCAGAACTCTCAACATCAATAATTTGTCTCACCTCATCAATCTTTACGGTTGGATCACTCTTTGAAATATCATCATAGCCTCTATCATTCAATCACCAATACTCAATTTCAATCCACCTATCCCCCAACAATTATCAAACCCAGTTCACACAACGTTTTCTCTCCATACATCCTAATCACTCAAATTGAATACTCTCCCATCAAGTCACCCTAACAATCTGAATTTTCCCAATTAGAATTCGGGCTGACTTACTAGTTTTCAAGCACAGGTGATTGATCCAATTGATACCTTCAATCATGTCAGGTCATTCTTTTCTGCTGTAGTCACTTTCCCGCTATCATAATTCAATAACAAGTGAGGAAACTCGTAAACCCAAAGCAACAATCCACTATTAATGATGGAAGAGTAACCATACAACTAGTACAGGGGAGACAAATTTCTTATGCTGCGGGTACTACAAGAACTTTCACTCCAGGAGCAAGTGGGAGTAACTCGGGGAAACAAAGGATTGTTACGTGTTACAACTGCAAAGGGGAAGGACACATGTCCAAACAATGCACTAAACCAAGAAGGAAACGGGATGACTCATGGTTTAAAGAAAAAGTGTTGTTGGTTCAAGCTCAAGCAAGTGGACAAATTCTACATGAGGAGGAACTTGCATTTTTGGCAGATCCAGGAATTCTAGAAGCTCGAGCCACACAGACGGTCATTTCTCACAATGTTGCTTATCAAGCTGATGATTTGGATGCATATGACTCTGATTGTGATGAACTCAACACTGCCAAAGTTGCTCTCATGGCAAATTTATCTCATTATGGTTCAGATACTCTTGTTGAGGTACACAATCATGATAATGTGGATAATAATATGATTAATCAAGCTGTGCAGGTGATGCCTTCTTCTGAACAGTCAAATGTTGTGAATCATTTAGAGACTGAAATAACCAGTGATAGCAATATCATTCCTTATTCTCAGTATGTGATTGAATCACAACAAGCAGCTGTTCAGAATTCTAACTCTTCTGCACAACAAGATGCACTGATATTATCTGTGATTGAACACCTAAAAACCCAAGTTGCTAATTGTACCAAGATAAATCTTGAAAATAAAAGTGTCAATGATACTTTAACTACTGAGCTTGAAAGATATAAGGAACAAGTTAAAGTGTTGAAAGAAGGACAAAATGTTGATTTAAAGAGTAAAGAAAATGTTTTAGATTTGTGTGCATAGTCTGTAGAGATTGATCTTCTTAAACAAACTCTTTCAGAACATTTAAAAGAAAAGGAATCTTTAATGCAAACGGATACTCTTCTCAAAAATGATTTTAAGAAAGAAGAATCAAGAAAAATTAATAGGGAAATCACGTTAGAAAAGAGGATCAAACAGCTAGATAATATTGTTTTTAAAAGAGATCAATCCGCATAAACTGTTCACATGTTGACGAAACCACAGTTTTTCTATGATCATACCACTAAACAAGCTCCAGGTTTTCAAAATCCTTTCTATCTGAAGAAAGCTCAGCAGTTGGAACCGAAGCTATATGTTGGTGATATTATTGAGAAAACTAATCCTATTGTGATTTCTGACTTAGAAGAGACCTTAATACTTGCTGAAGAGAGTCGTTCAAAAATGCTTTTAAAACAACAAGATCCTATGATGTTAGAACAAGATAGATTATATACAACCAGTCGTTATGCTGTTCCCTTAATCTACTTTCTCAATATTTTAAAACACGATTTGTTCCACAAACTGAATTATCTACTGAACAAGACTTTTGGTCTAAGAATTCTGTGAATTCTCCAGAACCCACTCTTTCTAGTAGACCCACCAAAGTTGAGGTTCCAAAAGAACTTCCTAAAGTAAGCATGGTTAATACGAGTTTGAAGAAACTTAAATACCATCTTGTTGGTTTTGACATGGCTGTCAAAGAAAGAACCACACCCACAACCATCACTGAGGGCTTGTGGGGGTTCGAACATACAAAAGCTTGTTTTAGGGATGAAATAATTCCATTTGTAAAAGCTCTGAAGGACTTATTTAACACATTCAATCAATATTTAGTTGATGAACTTTCTGAAGTCCAAAATGTCTTTCATCAAATGGAACAGGCTGTGGAACAACATCGTTTGGAGTCCAACATTTAAGTTAAATTGAATAGTTTTAAACAAAAATGAACGACTTCTTGGAACAATGTGTTGAGGCAAAGATATTTGGGAACCATAATTGTGAATTCTTGTGAATAATGCTTCTGTGAATGTGCATGAATGTGAAAAGTGTCTTCGACTTGAGACTGAGCTTCAAACGGATTTCATTGAAAAAGAGATTTATGATAAACTGTTCAAAAGTTTCACCACTCTTGAAAAACATTGCATCTCTTTAGAAGTTGATTCTCAACTTAATCAGGAAATTTTTCAAAGGGACAATCCTGTTTCAAATCAAAGTGCTCCAAGTTTTGATCAATTGTTTGAAATAAATGAATTGAAAGCTCAGTCCCAAGAGAAAGACACGGTCATAAAGAAGTTGAAAGAGAGAATTAAAGTTCTATGTGAGATAAAGAATGAGGATAAGATTAAACAAGAATTAGAGGAGATTGAAACAATTAACATTGAATTGGATCATAGGGTGACAAAGCTTATTGCTGAGAATGAGCATTTGAAACAGACCTATAAACAACTTTATGACTCGATTAAACCAACACGTATTCGATCAAAAGAACATTGTGATTATTTAATTAATCAAGTCAATCTAAAGTCTGTGGAAATTTCTGATTTAAATACTAGTCTTCAGGAAAAAGTTTTGGTAATTACAACTCTCGAGGATGATTTAAGGAAACTTAAAGGAAACTCTATAGTTGATAATGGCGTTACAAAACACCCTAGTGATCCAGAAATGCTTAAGATTAATGTGGAACCAATAACCCCTAAATTGTTGAATAAACAGACAGCTCACTCTGCCTATATTAAGCACACTCAGGAAGAAACTACCGTTCTTAGGGATCTAGTTGATCGTGTTAAATCAAAATATCCACTAGATCAATCCTTAGAATCTGCCTGTAGGTATGCTAAACTAGTTCAGGAGTTGCTTACAAACATCAGTACACTGCCCTAGTACTCAAACAATGGCTGATGGAAAATTTGTGGCTGGGACCCAAAGTCCAAGGACAATGCGTTAGATTTACTAAGCCTGCCACATCCTCAGGAAACACAATCACAAAAACAACCTCTACATCAAACCTAGTTTCTAATAAACCTATGTTGTCTTCTACAAGAGTAAAACCATCTACTAGTGCTAACGAATCACAGCCTTCAAGCAATACAAAGAAAGATAAGATTCGGCAAACACCAAGTAGTACTCAGAAGAATAAAGTAGAAGCCCACCCTAGGAAAGTTAAATCTAGTTTGAAAAATAAAGATTGTGTTGTTGAATCTAAAGGAACTGCTCATGTGCAGCATTCCAGGCTTAATGCGAATTCTGAACTAAAATGTGTTAAGTGTAATGTTTTCATGCTTTCTGCTAATCATGATTTGTGTGTTCTTGATTTTATCAATAATGTGAATGCTCGTAATAAATCTAAATCTGTTAAGAAAAATTCAAAGAAGAAAGTTTGGAAACCAACAGGAAAGGTGTTTACAAAAATTGGATACATCTGGAGACCTACTGGACGAACCTTCACTATAGTAGGAAACGCATGCCCTTTAACTAGGATTACCACAACTACTGAAGTTCCCCTTAGGAAACCAACTGCCCTAGAAATGAAACACCTAGGCCCTGTGGTAACATTAGTTTACTTAAGGAAACCTAGGAACAAATCGAAGGTTCCCAAATCTGTATCTGCTAACAAAAAGGAACCCAGTCATCTCATGGATCCAATGTTTCCCTATGTTTCCTCGCCTCTCTTAATTGAATGCATGTCGTCTAAATAGTTTTTGGTATTTGGGACTCAGGCTGCTCCAAGCATATGACGGAGATCGTCTATATAGCTCACCAATTTTGTCAATAAGTTTTTGGGTACAGTTAAATTCAGAAATGATCACCTGGCAAAGATATTAGGTTATGGTGATTATCAAATTGGGAATGTTACGATATCAAAGGTTTACTACGTGGAAGGACTTGGACACAACTTATTCTCAGTTGGGTAATTTTGTGATTCGAACCTTGAAGTTGCTTTTCATCAACACACTTGCTTCATTCGTAATTTAGAAGGTGTTGATCTATTAACTGGATCTCGAGGCAACAATTGTTACATCTGTCTCTTGGGATAGATGATGGCGTCCTCTCTCATATGTCTCTTGTCCAAGGCTTCAAAGACTAAGTCCTGGCTACGGCACCGCGTCTGTCTCATCTGAACTTTGGTGCAATCAACCATTTAGCTAGACACGGTCTTGTTCGTGGTCTCCCTAAGCTTAAATGAGGCAACAATCTGTATACTCTGTCTCTTGGAGATATGATGGCGTCCTCTCCTATATGTCTCTTGTCAAAGGCCTCAAAGACTAAGTCCTGGCTATGGCACAGACGTCTGTCTCATCTGATCTTTGGTGCAATCAACCATTTAGCTAGACATGGTCTTGTTCGAGGTCTTCCTAAGCTAAATTTTGAAAAGGACCACCTGTGTTCTGCATGTGCAATGGGCAAAAGCAAGAAGAAACCCCACAAACCTAAATCTAAAGATACCAACCAAGAAAAACTCTATCTTTTGCACATGGATCTTTGTGGACCACTGCGTGTCGCAAGTGTTAATGGAAAGAAGTACATCCTCGTCATTGTCGATGATTACTCTTGATTTACATGCGCTAAGTGCTTAAGGTCAAAAGATGAAGCTCTGGATTTCATAATTAAGTTTCTCAAGATGATCCAAGTGCGGCTTAAAGTGCATGTCCGAAGAATCAGAACAGATAATGGAACTGAATTTGTTAATCAAACCTTGCGTGAATATTATGAGAAGGTTGGCATCTCTCATGAAACATCTGTTGCTCGCTCTCCACAGCAAAATGGTGTCGTTGAAAGACGTAATCGTACGCTTATTGAAGATGCCCGCACAATGTTGATTTATGCAAAAGCTCCATTATTCTTCGGGGCAGAAGCAGTTGCTACCGCATGTTACACCCAAAATCATTCCATCATACGTCTTCGTTACTATAAAACAAAATATGAGCTTTTACATTACAAACTTCCCGACTTATCATTTTTCTATGTATTTGGTGCGCTCTGCTATCCGACGAATGATAGTGAGAACTTGGGTAAGTTACAACCGAAAGCTGATATTGGTATTTTCATTGGCTATGCACCCACAAAGAAAGCATTCTGAATTTACAACCGACGTACCAGACGAATCATTGAAACAATTCATGTATATTTTGATGAGCTAACTACGATGGCTTCTTAACACAGCAGTTCAGAACCCGCACTTCATGAGATGAATCCTGCGACAATCAGTTCAGGACTCGTGCCAAACCCTCCTCCTTCAACACTGTTTATACCAGATGCACCATCACCAAGTAACTCTCAAACAACACCCGAAACTTAACCTCCCGTCATTCCTAATGATGTTGAAGAAGACAATCATGATATTGAAGTTGCACATATGGGTAATGATCCGTACTTTGGTATCCTAATTCCAGAAGTTCATTTTGATCAATCTTCATCATCGGATATTATTTATACAATTGTGCATCCCGATCACCAAATTTCTAAACACAATAGCAAATGGATAAGGATCACCCACTTGAAAATATAATCGGTGAACTCGCTAGACCAGTTTCCACAAGGCTGCAATTACATGAACAAGCTCTTTTCTGTTACTACGATGCTTTTCTCACTGCTGTTGAACCCAAGACGCATAAAGATGCTTTGACTCAATCTAGCTGGATCGAAGCAACGCAAGAAGAACTCAGTGAGTTCGAACGCCTTTGAGTATGGGAGCTCGTACCCCGACCAGATAAAGTTATGGTTATTACTTTGAAGTGGATCTACAAAGTGAAGCTAGACGAACTGGGAGGTATTCTAAAGAACAAAGCTCGGTTAGTGGCTCGTGGTTACCGTCAAGAAGAGGGAATTGATTTTGAAGAGTTGATTGAGATTGACTATACCCTTTAAAATATAAATATCAATATAAATATAAAATATACTTATAAATATATAAATATAAGGATAAGAATCAAAAAAATCTCAATTATAGTAAACCGGGAGTATGATTCCCGGGTCGTTATCCCCAATGAGGAATGCAGTTAAAAGTCGAGAGGCGTTTTGAGAATCGATGCTTGAATGGAACAAGATTTTGATTGATTATCTAAAACTACGAGAAAATTAAGGCAAACACTTAAAAACAATTAAGGTAAGACAAATTTTAACTAAAAACATAAAACGGGAATCCTAAACGGGACCTAAAAACCCTAAATTATCAAAATTATGTTCTAAAATGATCTTTTTGGTTTTTATAAGTCTTAATTGACTAAAAAGCTAGTACAAATAAAACTAGACCAAAAATGAAGGTGATCAGGGCTTGAAAACACTAAAAACGTGAAAGGGATTCAAACCCGTTCTTTAAAAAAATCAAATTTTGCAATTTAAACCCTACGAAAGCAAATCTAATTTTCCTAGGTTCTAAATGTTAAAAGAAAATATTCTAAAAAAGAATTATATTTTTTTGACTTTTTTATATTTTTCATGAATTAAAAACGATTTAAATGAAATTAAATGTTTAAAAATACTAAACTATTTAATAAAAATCTGAAAAAATTAGCAAAAGTAGCTTGAACAATGTAGAATCTAAGAAAAATAAGTTGGGAAAAACAGCTTATCAAATAAGCTGTGAAATTAGCCAAAAACGGCTTATAAGCTAAAAGGGGTAAAACGTGTAGAAGTATTTAATTTTACAAAGTAAAATCGAAAAAGATCCCAGGGCAAGTGGTAGTGTGTGTGTTGTGTAAAACATTTGGTTGTGGGGTTGAGGTCCCAGGTTCGAGCCTTGCTCACCCAGGGCTTCCCCTACTCCCACACGTTTTAGTTTTCTATTTTTTTATAACTTTTTAAAAAAGCACTAAATAAGCAATTTTTACAAAAGCACTTTTTTTATAAATCACAAATAAGCATTAAAATAAGCTAAATAAATGACAGAATAAGCAAAACTATACTAAGACTTAAAAATGACTAACTATTTGGCTAGTTAGGCACAAATAAGCAAACCAAAAAGAGTAATAAGCTAAGGCAGGAGCTTAACTACACCTTATAAGCACATTTGAACAAAAATAAGCACTAAATTAAGCTAGGATGATAGAAAACTTAAAAAGCTATAAAACTTAAGGAATTTTAAGCTAAGATGCAAATAAGCTTAAATAAGCTCTAAACTAAAGAGAATAAGCTAAAATGGGCTTAATCTAACTTAATAAGCTAAACTAAACCTAGAATAAGCAAAAAGGCCAAGGGGGGCCTTTCTAACTTAAAAATAAGCTAGCAACAGGATCCTTATGGCTTTGTGGCTTATACCACTAGAAAGATTGGCCAAAAAGCTACAATAAGCAACAATGAAAAAGCATTTTGAAATTCAAATAAGCACTTAAAAAGCTTCATGAAAAGGGCATCTCACACTGATTCAACACTTAGACAAATTTTGCAAACTTTTGCAATCTTAACAAATCACCACTTTTGAGCTTAAAAATAAGCAAACAAACTGATCCTTATGATTATATAACCTACAAAAAGATTAAATTTAGACCTCAAAGAACAATAATCAATAATCCAAAGTGAGTTTGAAATTCAGGATAAGCAACAATAAGCAGTTGAAAAAACAATTTTTCAAAAAAAATCAACACTTAGCACTTTTGACAGTTTTGGTAAAACATAAACCAAACAAATACATGCTATAAAGCTATGATCCTAAATTGTTTTAAGACTTGTACAAACACATAAACTCAAGTTTCATAGACTTAATCAAATAAGCAGGTGAAATAAGCTATAAGCTCTCAGATTTAAACAACACGCTATAAAACTTATGATTTATAGATTCCAACTTAAGTAATGATCAAAAACAGGTTAAAAGGCTTTAAAAATGAAGGTTAAATTTCCAAAATGGGTCAAAATAGGACAAGCAGTACTAACTATGGGTTAGTACTGCTTGTGCCAAACACTCTTTTATGTTTTTCAAAGACATTTTAAACTTGATTTTTAAAGATTTAAGCAAACTTTTCCAAATACCAGATGTTTGACAAGTAAATTAGACACTTTTAAACAAATTCCAACAACAAATAAGCACTTAAATAAGCTGAGACAGATTATGCAATTATAAGCTAAAATAGACAGAAATTTAAGAAAACTTAAACTAATGACTTCTAAACTACAAGACAAGCATAATAAGAATTAAACATCACAAATAAGCATAAATAAGCAAAGATAAGCAGGCAATAAGCACAAATAAGCAATTCTATAGTAGATAAGCTAAAAATAGAAAAATGAAGACTTACAAAAGCCCTTGCTTAAACAGGGCAAACAAGTGCTCTTAGAGCTATTCTACAAGCTCTAGCTTGTTAGAAACAAGCTAGTAAAATCCATAAGCTCTTCCATTGTAAGCTTATCATCCATTTGAGCTTTTTGAGTAATTTTTGGTGAAATAGGACTTAAGCTTTATAAGTTATGGAAAAACTTACAATGCTTAAGTTAACAGCTTAAGAAAGTTGTAAAAGAGCTTTTGTGAGCTTGTGAAACAGTTTTAAAACATAATAAACTTTAACTTAGAAACAGGACTATAACATAAAAACTTATTTTTCATTAAACTTTATAAATCAGTACAAGGCTTAAAAAAGATTACAATAGACTAGAAAACATTAAAATATAAGCTGAAAACTACTAAAAAACTTAGATGCCCAAAGGCTTACAAATGAGCCTATTTATACTACACTAATGAAGGTTCTAGGTCTTGTGCTTCTTTGCTGACAGGGAAGCCGTGTGTGTTTGTTGTGTGAGTATAAGCTCAAATATCATCTTAGCCATCTAAATTTGAGTGTTCCCCAAGTTGTATGATCAAAGCCATTGATTTCTTGTCATTTTCCTTAAACGAATAGGGGAGCTAAGGATTGCTAATGTGGCAATTGGTAGGATAAGGTTTGTCGACATAGGGGAGAAGAAAGGGGGATGATGTTTTGTCTGGAAGTGAGGACACTATCTAGGGAGATGATGAATAGTGTTCCCGCTGTTATTTGAAGTTTGGGAAATGGCAAGAAAGGTCCCTGAAAGTGTATAAGTGTGTTGCAAAGACAGTCCTTGTTTCTTTCATATTTGGCCCTTGAAGTTTTTGTTGGTGTTGCACTAAATTATAAAAGGGGTAAGGGATAACGGGAGTTATAGGGTGAATGGGCTTTGTTGTTGGGTCGGGTGTTATAAAAGGGACTTAGGCTTTTTGGTAAGATTTAAGGGTTTATAAGGCTTTGTAAATTATAAGTGGGCTGACTCGGGCCCTCTAGGTGGGTACGGGTGGGCCTACTTTTGGTAATTTAGGTTTTCGAGTTTGGTTTTCGATGCTCTTTCCAAATCCACTTCCCGAGGTTGACTTGAATTGATTTGACTTTGACTTTTTTGTTGACTTCTGGCTTTGACTTGACTTTTCTTTCACGCTCTTTCTGTTCTTGTGTTTGGTTTTATCGTTTGGCTTCGATTTTTATCCTTTTCTTGGATATCCGTTTCCTGCACAATACAAATGCAAAACATACAAATACAATGTATTTTTTGGTACGTTTTTAGTCATTTAAGTCCAATTTTAGTGGTCAAAGGTATGTGTAATTAAAGGGATACCAAGAGTCTTTTGCTCCGGTTGCAAGATTAGAGGCTATAAGGATTTTTCTCGCGTTTGCCGCTCACATGAACATGGTCTTCTACCAAATGGATGTGAAGACTGTGTTTCTGAATGGTAATCTGCGGGAAGAGGTTTATGTTAGCCAGGCGAACGGGTTTGTGGATCCAGATAACCCCAATCACGTGTACAAGCTAAAGAAAGCTCTTTATGGGTTGAAACAAGCTCCACGCGTGTGGTATGACATGTTGTCTTCATTCCTGATATCCCAAGACTTCTCTAAAGGCTCAGTGGATCCTACTTTGTTCATCCGTAGGCAAGGCAAAGAATTACTTCTGGTACAAATATATGTTGATGATATTATCTTTGCTGCATCTACACCTGAACTTTGTGACCTATTTGCTAAAATCATGTGTTTAAAATTTAAGATGTCAATGATGGGCAAAATCTCATTTTTCTTAGGACTATAGATTTCTCAAAGTCCTAGAGGCATCTTTATTAACCAGTCAAAATATGCCCTTGAATCTTTAAAGAAATACGGTTTTGACTCTTGTGACTCAGTGGATACTCCCATGGTGGAGAAATCCAAACTGGATGAGGATAAAGAAGGAAAAGCTATTGATCCATCACGCTATCGTGGCATGATTGGCACCCTCCTTTATCTTACATCCAGTAGACCTGACCTATAATTTGCTATATGCATGTGTGCCCGGTATCAGGCTAGGCCTACCAAAAAGCACTTACATGCGGTCAAAAGGATCTTTCGGTATATAAGAGGAACCGTTAATCAGGGACTATGGTATTCGAAGGATTCTTTGATTGCTCTAACAGCATTTGCAGATGCGGATCATGCTGGTTGTCAAGATACACGTCGTAGCACATTTGATAGTATGCAGTTCTTAGGATATATTGCTATTCACTTTAGTGCGGAAGTTGAATATATTGCTATGTTTGGCTGTTATGCTTAAATTCTTTGGATGAGATCACAACTTACCGACTATAGCCTTGGATTCAATAAAATTCCAATGTACTGTGATAACAAAAGCGCTATTTTATGCTACAACAACGTTCAACATTCTAGGTCGAAGCATATAGACATCAAATTTCACTTATCAAGGAGCATGTTGAGAATGGTATGATCGAACTTTATTTTGTCAATACGGAGTATCAGCTGGCAGATAGCTTTACTAAAGCCCTTGCAAAATAAAGAATTGAATTTCTTATCAACAAGCTAGGAATGCAAAGTTTTACGCCGGAGACTTTGAAACACTTGGCGGATGAAGTTGATGAATAGTGGTGATACCTATTTAAATATCCTGTATAATATGTATATATACTTAAAAACCAAAAAGATTTTTTCATTTTTCAGAGATTTTTATAAAAACAAAATACAAAAATATAAAATTCATAAAATCAAAGAAAAAAATTAAATAATGTGAAAATATAAAAAGAAATAAAAATGGCATGTCTTTTGAAAATCGATAACATTTACAGTCTTAGAAATGTCATTCAATAATGATACGGGGCTGTAAATGAAGTTTGAGCAGAAGTTTCAAATGTTTTCAAAACATGCCAAATGGCTTGCTATTATTTCAGATAGCAACCCGGTCATTATCTTAAAGGCAAATATTTCACAAAGAAAACTTGACCTCATAACGGGAATTTATTCTCGGGCATGGTCTACTTTATGACTATGCAATACGCTTGTGTTTACTTTGCAACACAACCCGTGCTTCTGATATTTCCATAAGCGTACGTGTCAGTGCACTTATGTGTAAAAATAAGATAAATCTCATTTACAATTGGTGTTTGTTTTTCATAATAATAACATTGCTTCATCAGGAAATGCTTTTTTCTAAGACATTTGTCTTCTCAAACAATGACTACTGCTCTTTAAATAGAAAATGGGTCATTGTTTGTGGGGGAGTAAATGTCAAATATCTTCTTCAGAATGTTGCTTGATAAAAGGAATAAATGTTTTTAAACAATAACGATATATCATTTTTTAAGGAAAGTTAATTAAGTTTAGCTTATGTGCCTTAAAATGTTAATTGTTTATGCCTTTAGGGAGAGTAGTTAAATATACAGGGACTTTTTGTGTCAATGTGTTAAATTATACATGCCTAATTGCCTTATAAATAAAAAGTGGAAAGGATCTCAAAGCTTAGTGGGTGAAAGTGTCAAAAATAAATTTTGTTTTATTACACCCTACCCCTCCTCGTGTTTTTCATTCACACACACATAACACTCACTTTTCCTCTCTCTAAAACCCTCTCACGGTCGTCACCTCCTACTACTCGATATCAAATCCATTTCGTGCTTAAGGTATAACATAAACAATGATCCTTACACCCTAATGATCACTCATCTCGAAGCAATTTGGTTTTTACAAAGTCTTAGTTTTGAAAACCCGAATATTCAAAATTAGGGTTCTTAAAATTAAAAAACTTAATGAAAACTAAAATTGATATAGGGGTTTTGTTCATATAAGGGTGTTAATGTTTCATGTTTAGCAGTTTTAAATAATATGTACTTATGTCTTTGATTTGTTTGGTTTTATGTATCGATGTATGCGTCTTTTAGGTTTTTAATTGAATAAGATTGTGGATTTTATGATAGTTAAATGTTAAATGAATCTTTAAAGGTGCGTATACTTTGAAACTGGAATATAACACGTTTGATTCTTGGGTTATAATGAATGTTTGGACTTGTTTGCTTGTTTGGAAAATATTTGATGAATCTGTGCTTGTAAGTTGATGATAATGTTCGTGTAGACTCTATGTGGCTAAATGATTGAATTTTGAGGTGGAAAAACACTTGAAAACTCGAATTGATATTTAAAATAAATAGACCTATCCAAATTTGTTGTTTTAGTAGTCCTCGAATTCGCAGCTCTAGGTGTCATCCGAATTAGCAAAGGTTAGTGTTAACCAAATTCGCAGACGTTAGTTATACCCAAATTCGCAATATAGCTTTAGTATCTGAATTTGAAGGTCTCCTTAAGTATCTGAATTTGCAATTCACTTTAGTGCCCGAATTCGCAATGAGCCTATAGCGTCCGAATTTGCAGTGTGCCTTTAGTGTCCGAATTCGCAATGTGCCTATTGTGTCCGAATTCACTATTTGGTTTAGGGTCCGAATTCGCAGTAACCTTTAGTGTCCGAATTTGCAGTTGGCAGTTGTAACCAAATTCGTAACTTTCAATGGTGTCCGAATTCGCAGTTCTCAATTGTGACCTAATTCACAGTTTTCACTTAGACAACCAGATTCGATCATGCTAATTGGATACAAAAGGCTACTAATCATAAACACTTAGATTCTAATCAGAAGGTGTCTTAAAACTTGTGTTAGGTAGCAAATTTAAAATTGATTATCTTTGGAATCTAATCAAGTTAAAGTTGGATTAACTCAATTAACCCAATATAAGTTCGCTTTTTCCATAGTTATGTCTCAAAATGTGTTACATGCATTAAGTGCCAATTCAAGGTCTCTATATATAGTGTCCATATAAATTTGTTTATATACAAACTGTATCGACTCTTTTTTAGCAGAATCATGAGTATCACAAAAGAACAACAAGCCCTAGACGATGCTCTCGTTCCTCGAGAACAACGTCTACAGATTGGAAGTTGCAACTACAGATTGTTGATCCCTTTTGAACATATCTTACTTAGCTTGTTAAGGCTTAGTTGTGTTGGATAGATCCAAAACAACTATAGTAGAAACTAAGATTGAGAATATCACAAACTATGCGGAAACTAATTTGCAATACTAAGAAGAACAATAAAATAGTAAGCAAACGTTTACTAAACTTTCAGCCTCAATATGAAACGATCACTCTGAATAGTGATATGGTTACAAAATAACCTTGAAGCTACGAATATCAAAGATGTACTCCTAACATTATGCCCTAGGACCTCCTTTTATACACCAAGGAGTCCTACAAGGCTTACAATACTTTCCTGACTTATCATGATCTTTTCTATAAATAAACGTAATCTCCTAAACAAATAAGTTATACATATCTTCTTTACAAATAACTAATGCTTATCTTTGTAAGTATTCTTGTTCTCCAATTAATCTTTGATCTCATCTCTGTCAGCATAATCCTTCCAGCAGTAGTAACTCTAAGAATCATCTTAAAGTCTTTTAATCCTAACAATCCTCCCCTAAACTTGATGTTCATCTTCTAAATCTTCAAGTTTCTTTATTAAAAGTCTTCATCACTATTAGGAGGATGTATTCAAACACTTCATTGACCCTTTTCCTGCTTTGTCATGAGCTTAAGTAGTTGATAGCACATCTCATTCCAATGATCAGCTTGAAGCTTTTTGTTAAGCATGTTTGAGATTGTTATTGGTGTAAGGGGATATCTTTTCTCAACCAACATAAAGATATGTAGATTTTTAAACCTTACAAAGTGCACTCCACATATATCAAACAGCTTCCAAATTGTCACTTTGTATCCATGTAGATTTCTCCATACTTTACTTTTTATGTCAGGTTTAAACATTACCTTTATATCACCTCATAACACTCTTTCATATTCATCCTCTAGCCTTATATTCCCATATTTAGCGTTAACCAACTTCTAGAGGGTCTCCAAGTATTCTCTATCAATATTCTAGAGCATCTTGATCATTGATAAGTATCTTTTTGAACTTCCATCAGTTCTTATCAATTGAAAGTATATAAACTTTACTTATTTGACAATCTTGTATTTAACAATCACTGGAGGTTTGGTGGCTAGAGGTATAGCATCAATTGCTATCTCATCATCTTTAACTATCTCAATATTCTTTTTCATCTTTGCCTCCTTTTGATCATCATCTTTTTTAGCTTCTACATGTTCATCTATCTTCTCCTTCTTTGAGTTATCAGATTCAAGCTCATCCCCTGCTCTTTTAGAACTTCCTTCTGTTCTTGTCTCATTGCTTTTCACCAACTCTGTATTTATGTCTATAAAAGTGTTTAACCTTTTCATCTTTTTATCAAACATCTCCTGGATCTCATCATAACTTTTGCTCTTCAGCTAATTGTGTTTGTATCCAGCCATGTGTTCGATGGAACTCCAAGAGAGGTCCTGAGTTCACGTGGGAACGTGAAGACCAATTCAAGAAGAAATATCCACACCTCTTCACCAAGACCACACCGTCGTCAAGTGCTGCATCGTGAGCCTTGAGGACAAGGCTCGTTTAACGGGGGAAGTCTATAACACCCTGTGTTTTCAAGTCATTGACGACGTCGATAAATCCACAATGTACCTTTTGTATTGTACGCATTTGCTTTAAATCATAAATGTTAAGCTAAATCGCGTAAGCTAAAAATTAGCGTTCAATGTAAACGGGCATCAATCAATTAAGCGTTGGCATCAATAAAGTATTAAATAATTATTTTGAGAATAATTATGGTCATTGTTCATTTATTTTTATCGGTTACGTAAGTTAAATTCGTTTCGCGATAAAGTACGTTTAAACATACCCGGAACCACAAAAATAATTCTACGCTTCAACAAATACCTACGTTTTTATACAACGATCAAAGTTTATAAAACTTTATGCATATGAGCATACATATACATGTCCTATATAAATGTATATGTACAAATTAACCAAGACATTACAAGTATACTTTTATATAAAAACTACACTTTACTTTTTTATATAAACTTTTTACTTACACTTTCTTTTATAATTACACAAGTAATACAAAGTATATAAAAGAAAAGTAACTAGAAACATAAGCCCTAGAAATCATGGGATGATTTCTATTAAAGGGAACCATAAGACATAAACCATTAAGGAGGTATGGCCTATCTTGTTGCATAGTAATTTTGACCAATCTTTTCCCCATTTCCCTCATCTTGCCGCCCCCCCTATGACCATTTGACCATTTGGTCTTCAATATATACTTGCACTTTCCTAGCTTATATACACATGTTGCTTACACTTTATAAGAAATAAAAACATACATGTAATTCCTTGATAAAAATCAAAAACCCTCCCCTCTTTGCTCCTTATAAGCCACGGCTCAACCCTCCCCCTCTAAACTATCCATACAAAATTTATATAACCTATTTACATACACTCTCATATCATATCTAAGATACCTCAAAGTATTTTGAAGCCTTGATTAATTATTTACAAGTGTTGAAGCAAGAAATCAAGATTTGGGTTTTCATTTGGAAACTAGGGTTTTCTTGGTTATAATCTTGGGTTTAAAGTCTAAACAAGGGTTTAGCACTTATTTTTCATCATCCTACATCATCTCATTAAGGTTATCTTAAGCCCTTAACTTTTCATTTACATGATTATATGCATATGTGATGTTTATATAGTAAAATCACCATTAGGATATGTTTAACTTGTAAACATGGATTTTTCTTGTAAATATAGTTTTATGAACTTATACACATGTTTTATGGATAGTAATATGAAGTTATAAATGGATACATAAGTATTTTACAATCTTAATTAAGCTTAAAAAGTGTTGATGTAAATTAGGGTTTTTAAAAGTTTCTTAATATGTTTCAAGTAAAAGAAATACAAGTGACATGTTAAGGTTAATTATGGACCTATAGTAATGATATATGATCATTAAAATAAGGATATAACAAGATGAGAAGACTTGTATACTTATGGTTATTATGTAAAAAGTATAAAGTGGTAAAACATAAAAACTAGGTCAAAAATGGACTTATGACAGAACATTATTTAAGAATTAAATATATACAAGTTATTAATACTTTAACTAATTAAAAATTACACAAGATGGATGGGTGGTTTCATTTCCGGTAATTAATATGAGTAATAGCGGGTAACATGTGGATATCGTGGGAGAGCAAAAGGAGAGATTGAGAAGAAATGAGATAGTATAGTAGAAAGATAGAAGAGAAGATTGAGATATCGAAGAGATAGAGAAGATAGATAGACAGAAAGAGATGAAGAGAAAAAGATAGAATTCATGATGGTTTTAGGTAAGCGATTTGTGGTGGATCGAGATTAGAAAGGTAGTGAAAGAGTGGAGGGAGGATTTGATTTTGAGTAAAAAAAGTGTAGGCGGGATACTAAAAAGATAAAGCGGGGAATCGAAATATTTTGGGGTGTTAGAAATTTTTTAGTTAAAAATAAGTTAAAAAAGGGTGTTTATAAAAAGGTTATATGTGTGACAAAAACTTGACTCATGATTTGGCCACATATAAACAATTATTTAATGTGTTCCATATATAACATCGTGAATTTAGTCACACAAACACTCAATGTGACCATATATAACATCTTGAATTTTGGTTAAACTTAATCATGTATGTCTATGGTTTAGTGTGACCATATATGACATTTGGTCACACTGTTCAACTGTGTGACATATATTTGTCACTTTTAAATGTATATCGTGACTAATGCTTTAAACTTACCTTTCAGTTGTCACACATTCAAATTCATATGTGGCTAAATATTCAGTAAAAAATAGCAGTCACTTTTAAATAATGTGTGACAAACTTGACTATATGATTTAGCCACATACACAATTACTTCATGTGACCATATATGGATTTTGGTCACACTATTCAATTGTGTGGACATTAGTTGTCACAATTGAATATATATATAGTGTGACTAATGTTTCAAACTTATTTGTATCTGTCACACGTCCCAAATTATAAGTGACTAAATAATCAATAAAAAATTACCAGTTACCTCTAGTCACATAAATATTCAAATGTGTGATAATGAAATTCCAAAATGGTCACACAAAATGAGTTCAAGTGTGGCTGTTTATTTTATCCTTGTACGTTTAGTCACATAAATATCTGACTGTGTGGCCGTTCAAAAAAGAGCATGTGTGATGAAATCCAAGATTTGTACTAGTGCTTTTTGACCCATTTTGGCCTTCAAAATCAGTTAAACCAAACACCCCTTTAAGTTTATTAATCCTTTTTAAAACTTGATTTAGAATGATTTAAGCCACAAATTAACATACAGTCACAGCATGTTCATAATGTACGGCTATCAAAGCGTAAATTTGTAGGATCTTAAATCTCATTTGCTCTTGTCAGACGACTTAAAAAAGATGGCCCGTGTGCCGAGATAAGAACCTGATAATGCTCCTCCACACATGTGATGAGAAATACAGGCTTGAGACTTGAGAATAGAATTCGACACTGCATACTCTCTGAGTCTTTAAGCTCACTGAGAATATCTCGTTCACCCACTATCTTACAGAAAACTTTAAAATCCCTAAATTCCCGTAATTTCACTAAACATTATTAAACACAGCCTAGCATAATAAGCATAACATCACTAAGCAAACGAAATAAGCAAATATCTATAGCAAGATAATAAGCACATAAATAAGTAGTTTGACATCCCGTAAATAAGCTAAAAAATGGAAAAATGGAAACGCCTACAACAGGACCTTGCTTTAACAGGGCAAAGAATAGTGATCTTAAAGCTATTTCTTACAGCTCTTTGTCTTGTTATAAACAAGCATAGTAAAGCAATATAAGCCCATTCTTTAGGCTTATCTTTCAAAGAGCTTTTGAGTGAGGTTTTTTTGAGAGACTAGTTTTTATAGCAACAAGAACTCTAAAAAGTTTACATTGCTCTTAAGTACAACAACTTATAAGAGTCTTAATATAAAAGCTATAATGGATTTTGAAATAATATAAGAACTTAAAAACTTGCAAATAGATTTTAAAACCAAACTTAAAATTTCATTAAACTCTTTAAAAACATTACAAGGAAAAAGTAAAATAAGCTAAAATAGAACTAAAATAAGCTGAAAAGTAAAAACTAGGTGCCAACAATGGCTTACAAAGGACATATTTATACTAAGCTAATGAAGTTCTAGATGGTTTCTTTTCTTTTTTCCTTTTTCCGTGTTTCTTGAGTTGAGGAGAACTGAAGTGTGCTTTCTTGTGTGAAGATCTTCAAATTTATCATCTGGCGTCCAAATTGAGTGACTCCCCAAGCTCTTTTAATCTTAGCCATCAAATCTTGTCTTCTACTTGGAGAATAAGGATGCAAGGGGTTTGCCAATGGTGGCAATATAAGAGGAGGGATAAGGTTGGGTCGACAAGGGGCGAGAAGAAAAGGGGAACAGTGTTGGTATGTATTTGGCGGTAGTGGAGACAGGGAACAAAGGAGATTGTTCAGTTGTTCGCGCCCCTTTTGAAGGTTTGGGAAATAGGCAAAACAAGCCCCTCAAGGTGTATAAGTGCATTGCATCCATCGTCCTTAAGGTATGAAACCTTGGTCCTTGAAGTTTGGGTTGGGTTTGCACCGTTAGTCCTTAAAGGACTAACGGGGTAAAGGTTATAAGGGGATGTTAAAGGAGTTAAGTGGTGTGGGATTGGATTGGGCTTGTTTGGGCCGGGTGTTACAATTAAAAAGGTTGGGCTTTTTATTAAGGTTTAAAGTTTATAAAGATATAAGTGGGTTAACCCGGGTTTGGTTTTAGATGCTTTTTCCATGCCACTTCCCAGGGTTGATCTTTGACACTCTATTGACTTTTTTGTTGAATTGACTTGGTTCTTTTTGACTTCTCACTGGTCTTTTAGTTCTCGTGGCTCAGGTTTTTGCGTTTTGGCTTGATTTTTTTTCTTTTCTTGGATATCGTTACCTGCACACAATACAAATGCAAAACTTACTCAAATACAATGTATTTTTGGTACGTTTTTGGTCATTTAAGTCCGTTTTTAGTGGTCAAAGGTATGTGTAATTAAACACATATCAGAACTTAACTGTCAGTCAGTTGTCTCAATCAGCGGGTCTGAATAAGTTCGCTTGTAAATTTGTTACATTATCAAGTTTACTTGTTCAAATGGTAATCTTACTTGTTATTCAACTTGTTGTGATCGATAGCACATTATAATATTTGATTCTTATCCATTAATGCATTGACACAATGAAAAGTTCAATACTTTGTATTATTTACATTAGATAAGTGTTTGTTTCCATATAGACGTGTAAATTGGGACTATCAATTAGTATCAAAGCAGTGTTGATTTATAAATCTTTAAGAAACTAATCTTTGTTTTAAACAAATCAAGATCCAATCATGTCTAGAACTGTACCACCTATCCCACCACCACTTGGAACAAGTTCTGGCAGTATGGGTAACCCTAATGTTAATAGGGTTGACACGATGCCTACAACTACTGACCCTATTAATACTACGACTACAACAAATGTATCTCAAAGTGTTGTTGATGAGAATCTCCCTCAACTCCTTGATTCAAGAGGAGGGTCTCATGTCACAAATGTTCCTAATTTTGACAAAGATGATTTTACAAGTTAGAAAGGTAGGTTCTTGGTATTCCTTGATGGTCTTGAAACTTACCTTCTAAAAACTTTGGTGGATAGACCTTTTATTCTTATGTCAAGCTTGTCCACTTCTGAAAATCCTTTACCCAAACGTCAAAATCAATGGTCAAATGCTGAGAATCGTGTTGCTAATCAAGATAAAAGATTAAAAAGTATCATTATATCTTGCTTACCAAATGATGTTATCAAATCTGTCATCAAGTGCTAAAACTACAAAGATATGTATATGATCTCATCTTAGCTCCATGAGGGACCATTTGATACTGAGATACCGATGAATGATTGTTTGCGTTTAGCGACGGAGATCAAGTTCAATGCTTTTAAATCACTTGAAGGTGAAAAAGTAAATGGAACTTTCACAAAGCTGACATGCTTGCTAAATGATCTTCAAAACAATAATGTTAGTATTCCTCAAGCTGAAGTCAATGCTATGTTTGTTAACAGCCTGCCAAGAAAATGGCTAAGCATGAATCAAACTCAGAGGGCAAATAACTCTATCAAAAACGACTGCCTGGCTACTTTATATGGAAAATACAATTATGAAGAAGGCCTAATTGATCAGATCTATGAGTCAGAGACACAAATATTTAATATTCAGGCCTCAAGCTCAAAAGCCTTGATTTCTAACAATCATTTTTAGGACAGTGACTTAGATATTAAAGAAGATCAAAGAACCAACAACGAATTCATGGCTGATTTGAATGCTAAGTACCATGAAAGAGCTTTGCTGGCAAATTAGAAAAGGTTCTATAAAAGATCCAAGAGGGTTAGATCAGCTAGGAAACCCATAGATAAATCCAAAGAAACCTGTTTTGCTAGTTGGAAACCTGGTTATTTTCAAAAAGAATGCCTTTCAAACAAAACCTCTACACCATCTTATCCATCCTCAAACGATTCCTTCAACAAACCCAAACCTTACACATCATCCTTCAACCAAACATCTTCTTAGAATACTATTAATCATCAAAAGGATTACAAGGGAAAATACAAGGGACTTAAAGCTGAGATGGTTGTCCTAACTAAGAGGATTGATGATCTGACAAAGGGAAAGAATGAAAAGGGAAAGAATACAATAGGGACAGAGATGGAAAAAAGGGTTTGATGAGCTGTGGTCATTTGACTATCATGAAGAATCTGTCTCCTCAGAGGATAAAGGGACTACCAAGATTAGGGCATTAATGGCAATTGCTAAAGATGAGCCATCTGTTAGGAAGGCTGATGCAAGATCTAGCCAATGGGTTGACATCACCATGAAAAAGGTACACAGACTCTTGTCTATGACTGATAGCGATGAAAGGAAAAATGTTTTAGACTATACTCATGTCGACCTTCACTATGTGGAGGATCAGAGGAAAAACTTGGTTAACAAATTTAATCTTCTTAAACAAGAACTGTCCTTACATAGGTCTGAACTGTGTAACCTGAAAAAATACATGTTCTTGTTATTAACCTGTTCCTTTCAAAAATGAAGTCACAAGAGGTCAATTAGATAATGAATCTTTGAATGAGGAGATCTCTAACCTTAAAAAGGTTATTGAAAAATAGACCTGCAGTAAAGTTATCATTGACCAACTGCTATCTGAGCAAATACCTGGCAACATTGTTAAGGCCCTAGGAGGAAGAGGTAAGAGAAAAGAGAAAATTTCCTCAAAAGAAGTTATTTTCACTAAGGCTGATGAATCCTCATCAATGTCAATTCCTAAGGTCACCTCTGACTCTGAGTCTGAATGTGAGACTTAGGAACCTCTTCCAAACCGATAGGAGTTTACAACATGCTAGATACTTTAGATAGTCTAATTTTCTTAGCCGACTAACTCTCAACATGGTTGATTTAACCCTAACACATCTATCCCTAAGAAGACAAACCTAACATCTGTCAATGTGTCATCTGCTTATGTCATTAAGAAAAAGACTAAAAATAAATCATAAGCTGTCTTTGAATCTTGCTTTGACAAGAAAGCTGACTATTCCATTGAGCAACTAGTTCTTACTCTGATGGAAGAGGTAAAGGGTCTCAAAAAGCAAATAGAGATCCCTTTAGGCACCTCTCCATCAATATCTTAGTCAAGTAGTTCAAAATCTACTAAGCAAAAGACCTGGTTTGGTCCCTATAAATACTATGGGTTAAGAAACCATATCTCTAATGATTGCTATTCAAAACCAAAGTGCTCTACATGTGGATCCACTGACCATCTTTCGACCAAGAAACCTTAGAAACAAATTATTGTTAAATTTTTTTTTAAACCTTGGACCCAAGCGTGTAAGCTCAGTCATCTGTGAATTCCTCAACTAAGAAAGCTCCTATGATTCCAAGACCTTTCAAAGAGTGTAAATATTGTGGATTTAATGACCATCACTCTGATAATTATGAATTCTACCATGGGTGTGAGATATTGTCGGTAGGTATGTCATAATAAACCAGCTAACTGTCCTAAGGAAGACCCTCATGAGCAGGAACAAGATTGCTAACAAGCGATCCATGACCTACTGAAAGGTGGTCATTAAAGAAAACTAATATGTCTGAAATATGTTTGTGCTAAGGAATACTTAAAGAGGTCTGTATGGTATCTAGATAGTGGCTGTTTTAGACACATGACAGGGGTTAAACAATATCTGCACAGATATTCAAAGAAGTCAGGTCCTAAAGTGGTTTTTGGAGATAACTCTTCAGGAGGACACAGAGGATATGACTCGTTTTAATTATATGGAATCACTTTTACCATGGTTTTGATTATGTAAATGGTCTGAGCATAACTTGATTCAACATCAGCCAACTGGTGATGTAACCTTTTAAAGTTTGTTTTATAAAAAGACTCAGGGGAACATTATTCAACTCTAAATGATGACGTTGTCTCATTGGCTCCCAAGAAAAAGAGATGGTCTATTATCATTGATATTTTATGTTACAATAAAGAAAGCAATGCCTGTTTCTTTTCCAAAGCCTCTCTAAGTGTTAATTAAATCTTCATGTTACAATGATGTGGATTGATATGTCATGTTACAATGATGTAGATTGATTCAGATTATACTCATGTTGACCTTCACTATGTGGAGGATCAAAGGAAAAACTTAGTTAACAAATATAATCTTCTTAAACAAGAACTGTCCTTACATAGGTCTGAACTTTTTAACTTAAAAAATACTATGTTCATCAACTATTCCCTTCAAAATGAAGTCATTAGAGTCAATCTAGAAAATGAATCTTTAAAGGAGGAGATCTCTGACCTTAAAAAGGTCATTGAAAAATGGACCTGTAGTAAAGTTACCATTGACCAACTGCTCTCTGAGCAAATACCTGACAACATTGTCAAGGTCCTAGGAGGAAGAGGTAAAAGAAAAGAGAAAGATTCCTTAAAATAAAATATTTTCACTAAAGCTGATAAATTCTCATCAATGTCAATTCCTGAGGTCACCTCTGACTCTGAGTCTGAATGTGAGACTCAGGAACCTCTTCCACCTCTTCCCAAACTGATAAGAGCTGCACCTGTTGGTACTTCACATAGTCTTATTTCTCTACGCTGACCTTAACTCTTCACATGGTTGATTACACTTAACAAAATCTATCCCTAAGAAGACAAACCTAACATCTATTAATATGTCATCTGCTTATGTCATTAAGAAAAAGACTGAAAACAAATCACCAGCTGTCTTTAAATTTTGCTCTGACAAGAAAGCTGACTCATCTACTAAGCAACTTCTTCTTACTCATGATGACGGAATAGGAAAAGGGTCTCAAAAGCAAATTGAGATCCATTCAGGCACCTCCTTCCATCAATATCTTAGTCAAGTAGTTCAAAATCTACTAAGAAAAAGACCTTGTTTGGACCCTATAAATACTATGGGTTAAGAAATCATCTCTTTGATGATTGCTATTCAAAACCAAAGTGCTCTACATATGGAACCACTGACCATTTGACCAAAGAAACACTTTAGAACAAAACTGTTGTTCATAAAACCTGACCAAGTTTAAGCTCGTATCTGTGAATTCCTCAACTAGAACAGCTCCTATGATTCCAAGACCTTTCAAAGAGTGTAAATATTGTGGATTTAATGACCATCACTCTGATAATTGTGAATTCTACCCTGGGTGTGAAATATGTGGTAGTATAGCTCATGAACCAGCTGATTGTCCTAAAAAGCACCCCAACATCAGGAAACCAAGGATTGATAACAAGTGATCCACTGAACCCACTGAAAACTAGGTTCACAAAAGAGACTAATTTGTGTGAAAATGTCTGTGTAGGAATACTTAAAGAGGTTTGTATGGTATCTAGATAGTGGCTGTTCTAGACACATAACAAGGGTTAAACAATATCTACATAGATATTAAAAGAAGTCAGGTCCTAAAGTGGTTTTTGGAGATGACTCTTCAGGAGACACAGAAGGATATGGCTTAGTTAATTATAATGGAATCACTTTTACCATGGTTGTTTATGTAAATGGTTTGAAGTCTAACTTGATCAACATCAGCCAACTGTGTGATGCGAACTCTAAAGTTCTGTTTACAAAGACTCAAGGAACCATATTCAACCTAAATGATGAAGTTGTCCTCATTGCTCCTAGAAAAAGGGATATCTATATCATAGATATGTCATGTTACAATGAAGAAAGCAATGCATGTGTTTCTTTTCCAAAGCCTCTATATATGTTTAATTGGCTCTGGCATAAGAGAATTCTCACATCAAATGCAAAAACATAACAACTTGCAAAGCACAACCTTTTCTCTTTCTTTCTCTCTGACTTTCTCTAAAAGAAAAATTTGTTCAGCATGTGAGAAAGGGAAGCATCACAGAGCTTATTCAAACAAAGTGATCATTTTACCTATCAAAAAGTGTCTTACAATCTCCTTCATATAGATTTGTTTAGACCTGTCAAACCTCAAACCATCAGCCACAACAAATATACACTTGTCATTGTAGATGAGTACTCAAGGTACACCTGGGTATTTTACCTTAAGAAAAAAAGTGATGCAGCTGACTGTAATCATGTTGGTTATCAAAAAATTTGGAAAACCTTTATGTAGTAAGGTAACGGTGCTGAGGGTGAATTTGATAATGAAACAGAGTTAGAAATGACAAGCTAGAAGAATTCTGTGATTAAAAAGGTATATCTTAGAATTTCTTATCTTCTTGTACCCATGAACAAAATGGAGTAGCTGAAAGAAGAAACAAAACACTAATTGAAGTAGTCAGAACTATGTTAAATATTGCAAAACTCCCTAAACAAGTCTGGGGACGAGCGTGTTGGTTAGTCAACACTGCTTGCTACACTTAAAACGGATCCATCATAGTGAAAAGGTATGGGAAGATAGCCTTTGATGTGTTCAGAGGAAGATCTCCTAATATTAGCTACTTCTATGTGTTTAGGTGTCCTATCCATATTCACAATCACAAGGACCACTTGGGAAAGTTTGATGAAAAGGCTGATGATGGATTTTTCCTTGGTTACTCTCCAGTGGCCAAAGCATTCAGGGTATTCAACATCAGAAGAGAAGAGATGGAAAAACAGTACATGTTACATTCAGTGAAGATGATGAAGCTATTTCTCAATCTAGCATAGAAGGTGATGCAATCAACTTTAATGAAAACATGTCCTTTCCTAATGATGAATTCCTTGAACCAAGGAGTAAAGCTACCCAATGCTATGGAAATATTGAGTATTTTTCTTACATACCTGTATATGAAAACATCACTTCCACTGATTCACCAATTCCTTAGGACTTTGTCTCTCCTAAAGATCCACCTGAGTTCATAATTGTTGATGATTACTCAGCTCCCAATGAACTTAATTAACCTGAATCAGCTGATAATCTTGAATCTGCTAAAATTCATAACAATGTCACCAATGAACCAATCAGTGATGTTCGACCCACACCAACCTTTTTACCCTCAACTAAATTCATCCTTCAACCTCCTGTTACTCAAGACAGATGGTCAAGAGAAAAGCACATTAAACTAGTTAACATCATTGGTGAACCTCTTGCTGGTATCAAAACCAAAAGTAAGGTAAGAGACTCAGAAGCTGCCTCAGCTCATAAATGTCTATATGTTAACTTTCTCTCTAAAATGGAACCCAAGAAGCTTATTGAAGCTCTAGAGGAAGAAGGATGGATTATTGCAATTTAAGAAGAGCTGAATCAATTTGAAATAAACAAGGTTTGGACCTTGGTTCCTAAACCTCATGGTAAAACCATAATTAGGACCAAATGGATCTGGAAAAACAAGATGGATAAAAATGGGGTTGTTATTAAGAACAAAGCAAGGCTGGTTGCTCAGGGTTATAATTAGCAAGAATGGATTGATTATAAAGAAACCTTTGCACCTGTTTCAAGACTAAAACCCATCAGGATCTTTCTTGCTTATGCAGCCGACATGGGTTTTATGGTGTATCAGATGGATATGAAAATTACTTTTTTGAATGGGAAAATATCAAAGGAGGTGTATGTTCAAGAACCTCCTGGGTTTGAAAGCAGTGAATTTCCCAATCATGTTTGTAAGTTGGATAAAGCTCTTTATGGGCTAAAGCAAGCCCCCAGAGCATGGTATGAAACTCTTTCAAAATTTCTTATTCAGCACAAGTTTGTTAGAGGTACCATTGACAACACTCTTTTTTTTACTTATAAAACTAAGAGTGATGTTATAATTGTACAAATATATGTGGATGATATCATTTTTAGGTCAACCAGTGTTAAGCTTAGTAAACAATTTGCCAAGCTGATGACTAAGAAATATGAAATGAGCATGATGGGTGAATTAACTTATTTTTTAGGCTTTCAAATTAAACAAGATTTCAAAGGAATCTCTATTTGTCAAGAAAAATATGTTAAAGATTTACTCAAAAAGTATGATCTAGCTGATAGTGCCTCAGTGAAATGCCCTATGCTTCCCCCAAACAATTTGACCTGAATTGTTGTCAGGGGTCTCTAATTAATGTAGACATTGTTTTAGAGGCATGATAGGGTCACTAATGTATCTTACAGCTAGCAGACCTGATATCTAATTCTCAACATGTCTTTGTGCTAGGTACCAAGCTAACCTCAAGGAATCCTAACTTGTCATTGTAAAAAGAATTTCCATGTATCTTAAAGGAACTCTAAATCTAGGCCTCTAGTATCCAAAAGGATCAGGCTTTGACCTGAAAGCATACTCTGACTTAGACTATGCTGGATGTAAACTGGATAGAAAGAGTACCTCAGGGGATTATCAATATATCGATGGAAAGTTAGTAAGTTAGAGTGTAAAGAAGCAAAGCTCTGTGGCAATGTCATCAGCTGAAGCTAAGTATGTAGCTGTCGCTGGATAGTGTGCTCAAGTCCTTTGGATCAAGAGTTAGCTGGCTGACTATGATGTGCTGTATGATAAGGTGCCTATAATTTGTGATAATACAAGTGTCATTGCCATATCAAATAACCATGTGTTGCACTCTAGGAAAAAACATATTGACATCAGGTATCACTTCATCAAGGACCATATTTTATAAAGGGGATATTGAGCTTCATTTGGTACCCACTGATTTGCAACTAGCTGATTATTTTACAAAACACTTTTGTAACACCCCACAATGTGTCGAGCGCGAAATATGTCGGGGGCGGTGGCGTTACGTCAATAATACAATAGCACAGATACAACGAGAAGACTATAAATATGTAATTTGAAAAGTAATCTCGTTGATTTCTTGAAATTGATATAACATTTGTTCCATAATTGCATCACAATGAAAAGCTTGAAAATAATCCAACGAGATTTGATCATTTGTATGTAAGTAGAAATCCATAAATGAAATCTTGTCAATATTAGACTCCATTGCACATCAAGTAAGCCAAGCATCTAATTCACCTAAGAAAAACATGCTTAAAAGTGTCAACATTAAGTTTGGGTGAGTTCATAGAGTTTTATAAAGTATAAATGTAATTGTTTGAAATCAAATGATTTATAAAGTATGTATTGATTATTTCAATCCTTATAATAATCGCCAAAAATGTAAGAGTAAATGTAGAACCGAAAGAGTTTAGTGTTTATTGCTTCGTTTTCGCAATTAGAATGAAAAAGTGTTCAGAAATTAGTAATGTTCAATAAGTAGTATGGACAGTGAGATCGTGACTTGTCCCAAAATGTTTGGGTCTACATATAACAAATTCTAGTACCACATAAATAATATCTACTGTTGCGCTAAGCTCATGACACTAAAGCTCGACATATATGTATGCAATTTAATGAAAATAAAGGCCCGTGTAGATGTTCAAACCCGTAAACATCCAAATTATTCTAACATGTATGCATTCGTTGTTTCAGTACAGTCGAAACTAGTGAGCGCTATCTCATGCGAACAGGATTTCAATCACAATAGATCTACTTTATACACTCGCGATTCTTAACCGTCCTATCGGTCAAGAATTTAACAGTTCATGATAATGGGCAATGGTGGGTTATGTTACTTAGGCAAACACGTAAACAGAAGATGATAACCGAAAATGCTTGTGTCCAATAAAATAACCATTGTATTCATAAACAGCTTTTGAGTACTTAAACCCATAAGTAGGAAGAGTGTGATATAAATCAAGTAATTGAATTTGTAATGAGTATGTAAACAGTTTCGTAATCGTTTCGTAAACATGTATGCAAATGAGTATGTGACAAAGTAAGAAGCCAAGTTTGTAATCAACCATGTAATTTTGTTTGTAATGAACTGCAAAATCAAGTATGTAAACCAAGTATGTAGAATAGTATGTAAAAGATATTGTAAACGAATATGTAAACAAGTTGTATTGGGCATGTATTCTCCCCCGAGATTTGTAAAGTAAATGTAAAACAAAAGAAAGAGGGGCTATAAACTCACATCGATGATGAAGAATGATTGGCGGGAATGCGCACATTAAGCGCCAGACAAAACGGAAACTGGAACGGCTCGACCAAGAAGTTGCAGCTTATCTTAACGGCTAAGTCTCACTAGCCTAGGATAATGTATTTGGGTTCCCGATGAGTGAGTACATCAACGCGACACGTTGATAAAAGATTTAGATTTAAAGTTGTAATAGTTTGGTGGTTGGTTAAATAAATAAATTGAAAACATACGCAAAGTGTGTAATATATATTCTTTATATATTACTTATGAAAAATAACCCTTATATAATTCCTACCTTGAATTATATAACAAAGACAATCAATTCAAAGATTAATGAAAAGTATAATATACCTTGCAGGTATTATATAATAAGTGTGAATAATTAATTAAACCAATTAGTTCGACAACCATTTAATTAATGAAAAGGCTTTGTACAAAGGTTGACACATGTCTTAACGTTATGAATTAATCAAACCATGTCTGTAACAGTTTATAACCATTATAAAATATAAAATAATATTTTATAAATTATATTTCGTTTTCTTTTCGACAAGTCGTGTCTAAAATATTAATCTCTTTGTAAAAGTATAGTTTTTGTCCGTTGTCAAGTTTTCGTATAGTTATATTTTAACATATCTTTAAAACATATCTTAGTCCCTTTTTACCGGGTTTAAAATAATAAGAGTTTTAGTAAAATGTTACTAAATATAGCAAATTATATAAATTTCGCCATGACCTTTCCGTTTATAAACAATCCCAAGTCGAAAGACTTTGTTGCAAATCCATTTTCCCAATTCAATTCAAATAGAAAACATCCTAGTAAATTTCAAGTGTATTTATTCATTATTGTCGTTATTTACATATTATAAGTTCGTTACGAATCGTAGCATTTTAAATTCGTCATAAGTCAAATATAATATATCCGAAAATAATAAATTATCACATTTATTTAACCAATCAACCACTATTATATATCCGGTTTTATATTTATCCAAAACTCAACATATTTATTTTAGCCGTTTTTATATTAAACCAAATGCACCATTTACGGTTAAACTGCTCACCCAAACGCACCCTAATCTTGTAAACCCAAATCCAAATGCACTCTACGGCTGCTACAAAACCAAACGCACCCGCTGCGTTGGTAAACCAAACGCATCCTAGTTATTTTTCTACTAAACCAACCACACCCTTGGTGGTGTTAATCCACAAGCCAAACGCACCCATTTCGCGGTGACAGAAAACCAACGCAGCCTCTTGCTGCTAAACCCGCAACCAAAACCTGACACAACAACCATTCCCGGCTGTCCTCGCAGCCGTTCCCGCAGTCAACCCGACTCATACCCGCAAACCAAACCAATCATCATTAAACCCGACACCCCGCGGTCACGACAGCCAACCCGGCTGTCCCCGCTGCCCATACCCGACTCGAACACCCCCGGCTGTCCCCGACAGCCAACCCGACAACCCAACTTACCCTCGTTGGCCCTCGGTTGATACCGCCATTTAATCCGACGCACCCTTCGGGGTGTTAACCCACAACCCAAAGAAAAGAAACGAGGTAACCACGAGCCCGA
Source organism: Tanacetum coccineum (assembly GCA_026074375.1). NCBI lineage: Eukaryota > Viridiplantae > Streptophyta > Magnoliopsida > Asterales > Asteraceae > Tanacetum > Tanacetum coccineum. The sequence goes on along the minus strand of BQNB010035729.1, from coordinate 9,001 downwards.
CACCTTGAAGGTGCGGCTGTGGTGGTGGCTGTCCAAACCCGAACCAAAGTCACCCGGTGGGTGGTTAAACCCAAGCCGACGCACACTTGTGCTTTTTATTATCAAACCAAACGTACCCTAGGTACCGAATATCAACCCGAACACCCCCATGGGCTGTTACACACGAAACAAACGCATCCCACGGCTGTTAACTCTCAACCAAATGCACCCTTTTGTGTTGATATACAAACCAAACGGGCACTGTGGCGGTGGTTCACGGTCGACCGAACGCACCCCATGGTGGTGATGATGATGACTTCATGTTGATGATGAAGTGGTGGTGACGGGGCTGTCGTGGGTCAACAGCCGGAGAGAGGGGGGAGGAAATGGCGCGAGTGAGGGAGAGTGATGGTGGGGATCGGATAGATCGGGAGATGGGGAGGATTTTTGGTGTTGGCCGGAAAAGCTCGCCGGAAAACTTTTCCGGCGGCTGGAGGTGATGGCCGGCGGTGGCATGGTGGCTGCCGGAATTCATGAGGGAGAGAGAGAGGAGAGTTATATGTGTGTGTGTAAATAATGAGATGGAAATGAAATTTTTTTATAAAACTTTTATATTTATATGAAAAGTTTTAAAATTTTTAATAAATGTTTAATAGTTGAGGGTTTATTGTGTAACTTTTTAATGAAGTTTTTATAACTATCGGTTCGGGACTCGTTTGAGCGACTTAACGGATGATTCAAGTCACGAAACTTGCGCCATTGTTTTCCAAATCATTTTTCCAATAAAAATTAGTATTTACACGATTTTATTTCATAATTGTTTCATAATTGTTTCATAACATTTATTTAAAATGTTTTTTATTCATTTATATATTTTTCCGATAAACTTTATCCGTAAAATGAATTTTAACTTCAATAATTGCGTTTTTAACAAATGTTTTCAATTAACAATATAATTAATTTATTAAATATTTTTATTTAATAAATTATGATAATTAAATATAAATTTAATTATTTTGGGTCGGTACGCGTTGTGTTCAAAATTTTAGCGAGGGCATTTCAGTCACCTTCTGACTGTTTCCAGGTCTCGGTCAAAACTGAAAAGTTGCCAGGAATGTCGTTTTACATTAAATTGCTTTAGAGTCCGAGTTGTGAAAACGTGCTGTAGGTGGTCGTTCTTATAAGTCAAGCCAGACACTAAAAGTCAACGATTGAAATAGTCATTCAAAAATTCAAAAATTCTCGGATGTTACAATTCATGCTTAAACATTCCCCTCCCCCCACATGCTTTTTAGAAAATGTCATTTTAATCAATTGGTATTACAAATACTAAAAGATTTATTATTTGTAATAAGGGAGAAAATGTGGTGTTTCTACACTTCTCAATCTACCAAAAATTTTGGCTAGGTTTGTCTAGGATATTTAATTCCAATCTCTATGGGTATCTAAAATTATTTCATTACAGATTCTTTATGACTAGTATAACCGCGTTATAGGAAGAGTCTCATTATAGTGAAAACCTCAAGAAAAGGTGTAGTCGCGTTAGTATGTTTGTAAAAGTTTCTAAATGTCCGAGGACGGAGTCTCGTTTCTACTATCTGTAAGGTTCGATAATTCACATCAACGTGGCTTATGGATGTAAGTACTCAACTTACTTGGCAGTACTAATTAGTATCATGACTTAAATTGGTGTACTATTTGTCTGCAATGAGTAATTCAACTGAATACTATATCGACATATGCTTATCTTGTTTAAGGTGGGTTTCATCACTTAGTTGAAAAAGTTTGTACAATCTGGGACCACTCCAGGACCCATCAACAGCAACCATAACGACGATAACTATGACAAACGGTGATGGGATGCAGAGGGTGAAGACCCTCCGAGAAACAATATCCCCAGAATAAAGTTCAATAAATGAGAGGAGCTCGCGGAAGAGCTTATGCGATAGACGGCGGATTCTGATACTCAGTCGTTAGTTCGATGAATCAGCTCCATTAGCTCAAGTGTGCACAAGTCGGTTAGCTTCACCAACAGTTCATGATTGCAAGGATTTGCAATCGTAAAAGTAATGAATTAAGAATGAGATAAGGTAGCTCAAGCGAGGCCTTAAGATTCTGCCGAGTGGTAGAACACGATTGTGTTTCTAGACCCTTTTCAACAGATTCTGGCGATTTTCGAATTTAGGTTCATACTCGTGTCCTATCGGATACCATTAAGCCCACTCATTTATAATTCATTATTTGCATAAAGAAGCGTCCTAATTTATGTAAATAATCAATTGATAAACTTATGGTTCGGTGATTTATAATTTATTTATTTAACTGAAAAGGCGTCCCAATCCTTTCAAATAACAGATTTATAAATCATCCTACTTAATAAATTCCGATGCAATACGCGTACCCACATACCTTTCAAGGTGATGGATGACATAACGATGCATGTGGCGTCCCAATCCTTTCAAATAAAGAGATTATAAATCATCATACTTAATAATTTCCGATGCAATACACGTACTCACATAACCTTTAAGGTGATGGATGACATGACGATGCATGTGCTCTAATGAGTATGGGACGAGTGTTCCGAACTCGTCTTCGGAGACGGGGAGTAAAACTATCAGGGGAAATCACATAGTGTTCAAGATCGTTAATGAGTACTCGGTTAGAGTAACTAAGGTAAAAGTCTCGATGAACCAGTCAACATAGCGATTATCATATCAATCTTCCTATTACAAGTCCCGCCCATACAAGACTTGTAATACTTAGATTCATACATAATTCCATGTAAACAAAATTATGACGGTCTCCGTGTAATACAATATAGTATAATGCTATGAAGAAAAATAACATCCTTAGAGACCATTGTTTAACTTACAATGTCTGAGAACGAAATGAGACCATTGTGCAACTCACAATGTCTAAGAAGTAAAATGAGACCATTGTATAACTCACAATGTCTGAGGTATAATTGAGACCATTGTGCAACTCACAATGTCTTAAGAAATGCTCTGGTATTTATATAAATAACTCTTATATAAATAAACGTGCGATATACGCAAAAGATGTAAGCATATATATTACATATATGTATGTCATGTAAGCACTTAAGGTAACAAGTAACCTAAGCAAGTAAGCAAGTAGTGTGTATGCACTTTGAAAATGTTTGTTGTGATGCAATGTTTGTGAAAACGGTTATAGTCTAGGGTAAAATATGCAACCTAGTTCTCTATAACCAGTGCTCTGATACCAATCTGTAACACCCCTAAAAATGTATCGCAGCGGATATGTCAAGGAGGTGCTACTTCATAATACACAGCGCTAGATACAAGAGAACGACCTATAAATGTGTTGTTTGTAAAACAATCTCGTTGATTTTCTGAAATCAAAATAATAGTTGTCCCATAATTGCATCACAATGAAAAGCTTGAAAGCGACACAACGAGATTTGATCATTTGTAGAAATCCAATTATGAAATCTTGTCAATTTAGACTCCAATGCACATCAGATAATCCAAGCATCTAATTTACCTGAGAAAAACATGCTTAAAAACGTCAACATAAAGTTGGTGAGTTCATAGGTTAGTTTAGATATGAATAATAAACCAAAGGTTTCCAAAGTATATATGACCATTTAATTCCTTAAATGTCCTTTCAAAATATATGTATGATTTTTAAAATCAACAGTTGCAAAACATGCCAGACCATTTAAATCTCCAAATAGTCGCCAAAACGTATAACATAGGACCACAAGATTTTCCCCGTGATAAAGCAAACCGCAACTATCACAAACATATAAACTTCCCGTGATGAAACAACAAATGCAAACATCACGAAACCCTGATTACGTTTCCTAAGCTCATGACACTGAAGCTCGACAATCTTTCTTGCAATAATATATATTGCAATTTCTGCCCCGATTAGATGTCTAACCCGAAACATCCCCAAATTCGACATGCTATAACGTTCGTTCCCGGTGATAGCTAGTCACCCGAACGGGGAGGTCGTTTCCCAAATAGATCTATTCATAACATTCGCGCTCACATAATGTAATTCACAACTACATCTATGCAATTGACAGTTCATGATAAAGGGGCTCAACTTGGGTTATCGCTACTTAGGCAACACGTAATCATAATATAAAATTGATCCACTTGTGTCCATTTATAAAACGATGCATATTTTCATCCCAAAAATATATATAACCGTTATTCAAAACGAGTAAAAGTGAGGCTATAGGACTCATATTATCCTTTAAAAACAATCGCATTGTTAGAAGATGACCCAGTAAGTAAAGAGTTTGTAGACAAGCATGTATTCCCCCTCGCGGGTTTATAAACATTCAAAAGATTTGAAAAGCGAGGTTATGAACTCACATTGATGATGATGAACGATTGGCAGATAGGCATCTAATATGCACAACACGAACGGAAGACGAAATGGCTCGATCAAGAAGATGCAGCTTAACTTAACGGCTAAGTCCCACTAGCCTAGGATAATGAATCTGGGTTCCCCGATGAATGATTACATCAACGTGACACGTTGATAAAAGATTTAGCTTTTCAAGTCGTAATAGTTTGGTGGTTGGTTAAATAAATAAATTTAGAATATTCCCAAAGTGTGTAATATATACTTTATATATTACATATGAAAAATAACCCTTATATGCTTCATACCGTGAGTTATATCACAAAGACAATTAATCCAAAGATTAGTGAAAAGTATATAATACCTCGCAGGTATTATATAATAAGTGTGGATAATTAAACCAATTAGTTTGACTTGTTTTCTGAAATCACCGCTTAATAAAATAAAGGTTCATGTATAAACGTAGTCGTACGTTTTAAGATTTCCAATTTTGTTAAACAATGTCTGTAAAGTCCTTTTACAACAATTATTAAGTTACCTTTTAGCTGATAATTATAAAATATAAAATAATATTTTATAACTTATATTTCATTTCCTCGACGAATCGCGTCTAACATAATCGACTCATTGTAAAAATATAGTTTTCGCCCGTTGTCAGGTTATCGTATGTTACAAATTACTATATTTTCAAGAATGTAGTTTAGTCCCTTTTTATCAGTTTCTAAAATAATAGGAACTTTAGTAACACATTACTAATTATAAGAATTTATATAAGCTTCGCCAAGACTTTCCCGTTTACAAAACGTTTTCCATTTCCATAAAACTCGTCGTTTTCCTTTAATCAATATATATATATATATCGTAATTATCTGCATTTCCAATATCTCAAATGTCCGCGTTTCATAGATATAACATATATATATCATTATATCTAAATTAACCCACTTAATAAATATTATATTTATTTAACCGTTTTAAAACCACCAATGAGTATTTATCCAGTTTTAATATTTATTAAAACTCTAATTATTTTTATTTGACAATTTAATCAACTAGACAAACCCTCGTGGTTTCCTCGTTAAACCAAACGAACCCTCGTTGTCTCGCTATACCAAAACCTCCTTTGTATCACTCGAACCAAACACGCCCTTAGTATTTTCTGTTCAATCCATACGCACCCTAACGGCCCAACCAAACGTTCCTGTTGGCGTTATAACAAAACCAAACCCAACGCACCCTACCCCCCCTCGCCCGCGGCTGACCCGTCGAAACAAACACCCCCTTGGGCTGCCAACCCCGAAACTAAACACCCCCTTTTGTTATAAACCATACGCACCCTGGTTGGTTTTTCTGTCAAAACCAACCCGACAACCCTTGTCCCTCGGCTGTCCCGGCTGTCCCCGCAGCCAACCCGACCCAAACCAACAACAAACACGACACACCCTCTCCGTTAACCCACAAACCAACGCACCCTTGCTGTCACACCCCGCCAAGGCGGAAACGCAAGGCGCGACATAATAGGATATTAACATAGCACATGGTATCT
>BQNB010035728.1:6078-50657 GCA_026074375.1 Tanacetum coccineum | reverse complement strand
GTAGTGAACCGTCACACAAAACCAAAAACTTGAAAAGACTTAAAACGATTATGATTTGTTCCTGTTAGTTTGTTAGTTGTTTGGTTCTTTCTTGCAAACAAGTTGTTCGGTACCACAAGGATTCGAGTTGTTCCTTACACAAAGTATTCTAGTTGTTCGATTCCTAATACATTTGAGTTGTTTGGTGCTTACAAGAAAATGGTTGTTCGTTTTGTATTGAAAAACAGGTTGCTCGGTTCTTCTTAGAATGAGTTGTTCGGTTCCTCTTGATGTTAGTTGTTCGGTTGCTCACAAGGCTCAAAAACGTACAACCGTCCTTGTTTGGTCTTGTTGAGAAACCAACAAAAACACCAACGTCCTTGTATACTAAAATTGTGGATCTATGACACCCCTTCTTGTCTTCAACCGGTTAGGACCACAAGGATGAAATAAGCTAACCAAAAAACTTTAATAAGCTCTTGTAAGTAAGCTCAAATAAGCTCGAGAAAAAAGAACAAGCCACAAAAAAAAATCTTAAGAATAAGCTTCTGACTTACTAAATAAGCCACACAAATATGAGTACGAAAGAAGCTGTTAAAGAAGAAGATAACGCAAATCCAAACCGAAAGAAACAAAACTTGTTTGTTTTAATGAAACACAAAACGTTTGTGTTTTGTTTCCGAAACACACAACCTTAATAGAACAAAAAAATGATACTGGATTGGTTTTGTGAGCCCAATAGTCCAAAAAATTGAAACGAATTATGAAGAGAAAAAGTAATGTTAAAACAATAGGCACAAGTTGAAAATTTTCTTAAGAAAAGAAAAGTGTAAGTCGATTAGAAAAAAACACAAATAAGCCATAACCAATAAGCTAAAACTAGACTCACGTTAGAAGGCATCTCCAATTAGCAGATTCTGATGGTATTAGTTCTTTGCCAAATACTGAAATCTTTGAACAACTTTCCTTAATGGGGTATGTGTCAACTTCAGACAAATTGACCTTTCAAAAAGGACACTTTTCCCCTCAATGGAGATTTCTCATCCATACCATCCTACATTGTCTAAGTCCTAAGAAAACCTCTTGGGAACAATTCAGTAGCAATATAGCAACTGCTATTATTTGCTTGGCCACTAATAGGAAATTTAATTTTTCTAAACTGATTTTTGATGGTATGGTGAAAAACTTGGATAGTAAACATAAATTTTTAATGTATCCAAGATTTATTCAGGTGTTTTTGAACAAGCAAAAGAGACTGCTTAAACCTCACACTAGACTTTATATTGCTCCTACCCACACTCAAAAACTTTTTAGCAATATGAAGAGGGCTTCAAAGGGTTATTCTGGGGAGAACATTCCATTGTTTCCTACAATGATTGTTCAGGGCCCAGTTGTTCAGGGTGAAGGATCAACACACCCAGTTGAGTCCCATCACACACCCACCAGTGCTCCATCAACCTCACAACCTCCAATTTCACCAACATCTAGGAGAACTATCAGACAGGAATCTGTGGTTCCTCAGCCCAGATCTCCTACTCAGACCCATGTTGTAGATGAGGCTGCTTCCACAGGTGTGGATGTCAGATATGGAGGGGTTGCCACTACTGTCACTGGCTTAGAAGCAGGACAGGGAAGTGGTAACAATGATAAGACCCCTACAATGCCCCAAGATTCACCTCTCCCAAGAGTTAACACACTTGGAAGTGATGAGGGCAGTTTGACACTTTAAGAATTGACGGTTTTATGTACAACATTGTTAAAGAAAGTGGAGAGCTTGGAGACAAACTTGAAGCAAACCAAGCTAACATATGGTGCTGCTTATACTAAGCTCATCAAGAAAGTGAAGAAGTTAGAGAACAAAGTTAAGTCCAACCAAGCTAGAAGAAGGGCCATAATTGTTGTTTCTGATGATGAAGAAGATTTGGAGGATCCAACCAAACAGGAGAGGAAGATATCTGAAATTGATCAAGATCCTACAATCTCACTAGTACAACATGATGCAGAGATTCAGGGGAGGCAAAAGCATGACATGGAGTTTGAATTTGATCTTGATGCTGCTAAGGATGTCAGTACTGCTGAAGAGGATATTAGTACTGCTAAGCCAGTTTCTACTGCTGGTGCAGCAGTTACTACTGCTAGTGTTGATGTTTCTACTGCTACTGTTAGTACTGCCAAAGACAAAGGTAAAGGTATAATGGAAGAATCTGAACCTGTACAGACCAAGACAAAGCTGCAGCAAGAACAAGAAAGACTTGGTTATGAAGCAGCTCTGAGATTACAAGCTGAACTTGAGGAAGAAGAGAGGCAGAGGATTGCCAGTGTACAAGAAGCAGCTAGCTCTTTTAATATTGAAGAATGGGATGACATACAAGCTAGAGTTGAAGCTGATGAAGAGTTAGCACAAAGGTTACAAGCAGAGGAAAGAGAGAAGTACTCTGAAGCTGAAAAAGCAAGATTGCTTGCAGAGCTTATCAATCAGAGAAAAAGGTATTTTGCTGCACAAAAAGCTGAAGAAAGGAGGAATAAGCCACCCACACAGGCTCAACAGAGGACCTATATGTCTAATTATATCAAGCACATGGGAGCTTATACACTACAGCAGTTGAGAAGTTATTCTTTTGATGAGATCAAGAATCTGTTTGAAACAACAATGAGGAGAGTACACACTTTTGTTCCAATGGACAGTGAGATTGAAAGAGCAATTCCTGAGTCAACAGCTGGAAGTTCAAAAAGAGATGCAGAAGAAGAACTTGCTCAAGAAAGTTCAAAGAGACAAAAGACTGGAGAAAGCTCAGTATCAGCTGAAGAACCAAAAGATAAAGAAGAAGAACTGTCACAAGAAAGGCTACAACAAATGATGATAATAGTTCCAGAGCAAGGAATGAATGTTGAAGCTTTACAAACTAAGTATCCTATAATTGACTGGGAGATTTACACTGAAGGAGCTAGGAAGTACTGGAAGATCATCAGAGTTGGAAATCATACTGAGGTATATCAATTCTTTGATGATATGCTAAAAGCATTTGACAGGGAAGACTTAGTGAAGCTGTGGAGTCTGGTAAAAGAGAAGTTCAATTCAACAGAACCAACAGAGGACAAAGAAAGAGAGATATGGGTTGAGTTGAAGAGATTGTTTGAACCAGATACAGATGATGAGTTATGGAAGCTTCAAAAGCATATTCATGATTTAACTTGGAGGCTATATGATTCATGTGGAGTGCATCATGTGTCTACAGAGAAGGGAATAGACATCTACATGCTGATAGAGAAGGAGTATCCATTGTCAAGAGGAACTCTTACACAGATGCTGGTTGCAAAGCTCTTGGTGGAACAAGATAATAAGATGTCCAGAGAACTTCTTAGAAAGATATTCATGCAGGTTGAAAGACCAAGAAGATGAAGTGTTTGGAAGAATCCTCTCAGAGAACAAGATTTTAATTCAAGAAACTTAATGATTTGAAGGTAAATCACAAGTTTAGGGGAGGATTGTTGGGAATTAAAAGTCTTCATACTTAGTACTGTCAAGCCAACAGTTAGTACTGCTCAAGTTACAACTGCCAGTACTAACCAGTTAGTACTGCTAAAGTAAGTTAGTACTGCTAGTACTAACTTAAGACTGTTGCATGAAGATTAAGACTGCTGCATGAAGATTAAGACTGCTAAAGAGATAAAGACGTATCAAGAGATTTGTATTGACTTATTTAGTGTATATCTTATAAAGTTATAAGATTTGCTTGATATTTATTAGAATTATAGAAGATATGTAGTTATCTTGTAAAGGACTCCTTGGTGTATAAAAGGAGGTCCTAGGTTATGGTTTTATATATACATATACAGATGTACATTCATATGTTTTTTATATATAGCTTCAAGGTTGTAAACTCTAGTACTACACAGAGTACTCATATTATTGATAATAATATTGGAGCTTTTTAGTAATATCATTATTCATACATTGTTCATACAGTTTACTGTTTCATTAATATTCTTCTAAGTATTAAAGATTAGATTCCGCATACTCTTTAGTATTCACAAAGTTTCTACCATAGTTGTTTTGGATATATCCAAAGTAACTTAACATTTACAAGCTAAGGAATCGATCTTAAGTTGGGATCAACAAAATGCGTGCCTTTGGTTAAACAAACTCTTATTATGATGTGTGTTTATTACTTTATATTAAATTCAAAACTAGGTATGCTAAACGACCCTTGATATATTGTTCTTGGTATGCTAAATGGATTCCGAACATGAACAACGTAAATATTGTTCTTGCCATCTATAAAAAATTTATAGGCTAGATAAAACTGGTTATAACCCATGCTATAAATATGATCTGTTTCTATCCTTGACGGTAAATTACCTTAGAACAGTGTTAGTGGCTATGTACATGTTCATTTCAATAACTATTACTGTATTGGGCAGTATGGAGTTACTTTGTATTAAATTTGACACTTGGTTTGCTAAATGACAGTAGATACTCAAATATGAAAAAGTTCATATGGAATCAAAACATTTTACCTTGAATAACTTTACTATAAGAAATCATATGGATTCAAAACATATGACTTGTTATAACCCATTCTATAAATATGACTAGTTTTAAGTTTCAACACATGACAGTAAATTAGCTTGGAACGGTGTTAATTTATTTTTACTTAAATTTGTTAAATACATTCATCTATCCTTTTTAAGGACACGGAACTTAATTGTCTGCGATGGGGTGATTTTGTCGATCAATTTATCGAGTTTTTGAAATCGTGTAACAATGTTGGCATGCTAATTGTTGTTATCCAGCTTGGTCCTATGAAGGAATAGGATGGTGTTTTTAATCAATTATAAATTTTATCTAAATTGCATTCACCTTATCACATGTAATTTTGAATATTTAGTTATAGGTGTTATGCAAATGCAAAATGGTTTTTGAGGTACCAAATTATTTTTGCATAATGAAAAGGAAAACATTATGAACAATGATTCAGATGATATTGAGGATTTTAGAAAAGGTAAAGTTATATATGTCTTATAATATTTACTGATATACAAGGTTTATAGAAATAATACAATAATGGCTTTGTTGTCTATTTTCTTTTTGGAGTTTGCTAGCCAGGCCCAATAAATGAACAATCGGCTAATACAACCTCCATTAACAACCATTTCCGAATATATTATCAGTTATCGTAGTTTCCAGTCTTTTTATGACTTATACTCATGTTGATGGTAATTTGCTTATCTATTCTTATGTGGTAGGGCGAAGTGTCCGTAATTGTGGCAACTATCATCCTCATCTAGAAGGAAGAGGGTTGGTGGTATTTGGGATGTAGGAAGTGTCTCAAAAACATTCCGTGTTCGAGTGTTGTCACAAGGTATTTCAACAATACTTTTTTAATACTTTCATCCTGGTTTTTTGTCTTAACTATCTTAATATAATACTTATACATGTCCATTCCTATATCACTAGATTTGGTATCCAGTGTTGCGTCCAAGATGGGACGGGTACTACAGGCTTTGTCCTGTTCGAAAAGGATGTCAAAAATTTATTAGATGGAACTTTTGCGTATCAACTTTTGGCCGCACAAGAAAGGGTAAACATAGCAGCCTCTATGCTAATTACTACACCCTTTCACATAAAACTTCATACAATACTTTTATATATACGGGGGTGAGTTGGATGTATTCCCAACAGACTTTAATCGTATACTTGGTCACAAGTATGCTTTCAAAATTAATATGGATGAGACCCCCTCTGAACTTTTGAAAAGCACTACAAGTTGTCCCAACGACAAGATATCCCCTAAGAAACGTAATGGAGATGGTGTGTTGGCAGATGAGGGCTCAAACACGAAGAGGCAGCTGATTTTTTGTTTAGATAAGTTGAATTGGGTGTGCTACTTCAACAACGATTTTTATTATTCCGCTGGGTATTTTTAGTACTTTGTTACATATGATGCATGTGCATCACTTTTTAATAGAGGGTCCACATTTTTGTTCTTACTAATTATGTTTTTATTTTTTTATTATCATGTAACAATTTTGTCATGTTTAATCAAACATGCATATAGTGCAGACGCGCTGTGTCAAACGCCCATAAACTGCATAAAGAGCTATTAGGTGCTATTATAGTTCAACACACAAAAAGTTAGGGGTGTCCATCAGTTCGGATTTGGGGTTGTTCGGGTTGAAATTTTTAGGCATTACTGAAAACCGAACCAATTATTTATGATCGAACCGAAATAGAAAGTACTAATAGGAATCTTGTTAACACAATGCTAAATTTATTCACAAGAACCTCAAATTAATATAATTATTGTAATTAGCTAAGAATGCTCAAGTTAATAAAACTTCCAACCTATTTAGACCAACAGTACAAAATCTTCCATGCTACTTCTAATATTCTTTAAATTAAATTTATTTGAAAAAGGATATTCATTGGTACACATTGTCCCCTTATTTGCACTTATACATGTTCGAATCCGGCTTAATGAAATCGAAAACCCACTAAACCCCTCATGTTTGTATCATACATACTGAACACTAATAGTTAAGCATGTCGAACAACCCAATTCACCAAATAAGCATTTCCTACACACTTTATAAAGCTATATTACATATAGCTTTAAAGGTCTGTCACTACTCACTACCATTTTTCGATAACCAAAGACTGACACCAAGAAAGAATTATGGGTGCTTATATTAACCCATTTAACTATGTATTTTCAAAGATATAGACGACTGAAAGAAACAAAAGAGTGAACCAATAAAGTATATGGGGAACAAGTATGAGGTATACTTTTAAAAACAAATAATTAAGTTATTGCCTGCTGGTGAGAGTTAACCCAATTAAAAAACATTAACAAATAATGTAACATGTTAATGACCTCATACTCATTGCTTATTTTATGGTAATATATGAATGGGGATAGCATGGCTGCAACTTCATGCAGCCAACTCGCTTCATTTAGCCTATAAATTTTGTCCTTTTTCTCTTATTAGTGTCCACCAAAAGATCATAATATATGATCCAGTAAGTAGTTTTAGTGTAGAAGATTAGACATCCTTTAATGCTTTTTTGGTACCATAATTTATTAGATTATACATAGCAACTTCAGAAAGAAAAAAAACTCAATGATCCAAAAAAACAAATTGAACCTATAAATACCACTGAACTTGAGCAATAGCATGAAATCATATATTGATAACCATGTTGGTGATTTTAGTGTCATTAAGAATTTTATGTAATAGTGATTTACCCGAGACCAAAAGGATTAAAGTAAACTATAATATGAGTTAGGTGGTGCGGAGTGCACACTCCTATAAGTTTATTTGATCATAAGTCAAATGTTGGTTAAAAGAACATTAGCGACATTTAAGGAGTCACTGAGCCTTTTAGGAGCGTCACTAAAGGCTGCACCTATTATGACAAGTCCAAGTTGTTGTGAATGAGGAGTTTTTATCTACTATTTTTTAAAAGTCATAACTTTTCATGGAATGACATAACTCTTCATGCCAACCAACTCCAACCGTATGTTTATTTTATATAAACTGATTTTGGCTTCTAATAGAAGAAACTGAAATCATTTTTTGGTCTTTCATTAGATGCTAAAGAATCATAACAACGCATACAATCTTCTCCATGTTTTTGCTCTCTTTCTTGTACCTAGAATTTGAGTGTATTCTTGTCTTATCCCATATACGAATTTCGTGTAACCCAAGGCATAAATAGGGTCGAAATATTGTATTCGGAAAATGAACTATACATGATTCAAGAATTATCAAGCAATCTTTGATTATCAAGACCATAATACCAACAAACGAATACAATATTTTCTTTAGTGATAATCATGATTGGTAAATTGCGAAAGATATCGTAGAGTCTATTAAAGACACGACGCTCAAATTTTATGAAATTAGAGAAGTCTGAAGATGAGTATATTAGGGTGCCAGAAAAGTATGAATTGTTATTGTTGAAATTAATGCAATCAGTGAACATGGGACTTGGTTCAATCAAACTTACGGGTTCGCGGGCAACAAAAGGACATGAGATTAAAAGTTTGGAATCTTTGAGATGTTAGAATGCATACATGGAATCTGGAAACGGTGAAATCAACATAATCCATTTAGTCATGACATCGGTGATGAATACGCATTCTATATCTATATCTTGACAACATGATAAGATGTTTGTGAATTTTCATGATAAAATCTGTTAGTGCAAATATTACGATATTTAATCTATATGATCTCTTTATGTTTTGGTGATGACAAACATGTGACTTGTACAAACATATATAATCTATATGATCTCTTTATGTTTACACCCGACGTAAATCACATAAGGTATGTACAAATAAGCATTAAACTTGTAGGATGATCAAAGAAATAAGTTTTTGTCTTAAACCTTACATTTTTAATAAATATACAAAAACTCTTTTTAATAAAAGAAAATGTTTTATTTATATAATAAAATTTGAATCTGGTTTTCCCCCAGATACAACCTTCCCCACAAAAAGACAAAAACAGGAGCATACTATAGTGGCGGCCCCCTTATAGGCCTAGCGGGCCCCAGATATATCTGAGACCGCCGCCAGCTAGCCGTTGGAAATCCTGTCTATAAATATTGCACTATTTCTGGTAGAAAAAATAACCCTTTTGCACGAATTTCTTTCAGTTCTTTCTCTCTAAATCTCACTAAATCTCTCTAAATCTTTGATCATTTAACTTGTTTAAATGTGATCCAATCTTCTATCCTTTCCTTCTTCCCTCAAGTGCAAGAGAAGAACTTTCGTCATCGTTAAGATACGAAGTTATGTAGTCTAGTTTAGTTCATTTATAACACTTGTTACATATAGATCGAGTCCGTATCTTTCATTCTTATGTAGTTGTGTAGATCCGGATAGTGTATAAATTCGGAAGTGTTGATGGTGTGTCGGTTAGTATTTTAGTCCTCAAAATACATGTGTGGGTAGTAGATTGGTTCTAGCTAAGATTAGGACTCAACATTTAGCTTAGTGTCAGAAAATAATGTAAGTGGCGTGGTTTATGTGTTTAGGCCATAAAACATAAGGTTTGTTATGTTGGGCCATAAAACATAACTGGTTTGGTTGTACCCGAAGAAGAACTCGACATCTAGCTTAGTGTCAGAAAATAATGTAAGCAACTTGTATGGTTTTCTCCACCAAGAAAGGAGCTTGTTGACTAGTTAAGTAAATCTCGAGTTGGGTACTCGGGGTGTGGAGTAGGGCGAAGAGGAGCTTCGTGACCGAACCACTATAAACCATTGTGTCCGGTTTGCATTTCCTTTTACTTATCTCTTTATGCTTATATTTGCATTTACCGCTTTATATTTACATAGGCATTATATAGATGATTGTGTGATTTGTAGTTTATATGGTTGTGATTTTGTTTGTGTCATGGATATTGTGTTTATGGTTATGTCATTAGATATGCTTTACTACCATATGTATATTTATTGTAGAACTAGTATTAACACTCTTCATATTGTGTCACCATTGATCGGGTATTTGATACAAAAGATTTAAAGTTTTTAATTAAAAACGTATTCACCCCCCCCTACGGTTTTCACAAATGGTATCAGGAGCTACGTCGCTCTAGTTTTCAAAACAAATGGTTTTTAAAATAGAGTACGATCCATGTATCAAATTACACATGAAGGGGGATTAAATATGAAAAGTATTTTGTTGTTTGATTCGTACTAGTTTTGTTATTAAATATACTTCGTATACTAGCTTGAAGTAAAAAAAAATCAAAAGAACTTGGAAGTGTCAACTTATGTTTGTCTAAGTCGTAAGAGTAGAAATGGTGTCTAAAACACGAAACTTATGTGCTAGAACACCTTTTTAAAGTCATATGTTCTACAGTTAAGTAACCAAATGATTTTGAACAAAAAACATGTTTTTGGGTCACTGGTGGCGGTCCTATAAATGTTAGGGCGGCCCCCAAATATATATGGGGGCCATCACCTTTCTGAGGGTCGTCTATCTGTTTCGTCAAAATTTGTCAAACTTCGAAAAATCATATAAAATCAACTGTAAGTCCGTAGAAGTCGTGCCACCTGCCATATTAAAGATAATTGAGTCTACTTTCATTTAAAAGAACTTCCAAGAATTTATTTCAAACTTAAATAAGTCAGAAATGCTAATACTACATAGTGGTCAAAACGTTATGTTTTGTTTTAACGTAAAACTTATATTTTACCTTTTCCTTTGAGTCAGACATTTCTAGTTGATGTATCTTTGAAAAATAGTGTGTTTATATTTTCAAAATATTGATCTTGACTAATTTTGAAATGGAGAGAAAACTATTTTATTTTCAAATAAAATTGAGCTATGTATACGTCGGTACATCTAATACACAAAATGATGACGAATATCTTTATGTGTTATGCTACAATGATTATGTGTGTTTTCTTAGGTCTTAATATTGCTATTAGATATTATTAAATTATCATTACTATTTGTAATTGAGCTACTTATATATCTAAACATGTGTGTCATGTATGCTATTTGTATGTTACTAGTTTTCGAGATTATGTCTAATAAGAATTACGCTAGATCTCTTGCGTTAAGTTGCGAAAGTGTATGTGCATTGCATATAGGCATAAATAGCTATATTTACAAATGTTACATAAACATCTTGTAAATTATTTTGAGTATAGTAACCTACTTAGGAATTAGAGTTTAATAGTGTGTCAAGTATGTTGGAAAATATTGTCATAAGATCAAATGTTAAAACTCGTCACCAAAACTTTTCCAACACGTTAACTCTCTTCCAACAAGATGTATAAATCTTTTCATCATCTTGCCTTGTTTGACCTTGGGTTGGTTAAACAAAAGAAAAGATTGTATTAATACATTAGTATTTAAGTAAAAGAAAATGTATTTTTAAACTTTGCTTGTGCTTGATTGTTCTAACACACATACACATAATTATATTATTTCCATAAACATATAGCATTTTACTAAAGATGTGTGTTGTATAAAAAAATGGTTAGGAAAATCATTCACTTACTCACAAGATGTCAAAAACTATTCATACTAGGTATAACAATAAATAATTTTTCGCACAAGCAAAATATATGACAACCTTGAAGTAAAAAATTAACTTCTCATTATTAATCAACCTCACCAAACAACTAGTCTTAAGATTAATGGAACACACTATGAAAATATTTATTTGTTTTCTTTTAAAAGAGTGTTCGTGATGGTCAAGAAAGATTTCAAGTATATATCGATTCATTATTCAAATTATGATTGATATTATTATCAAATCTAATTGACAAGTTTTCGAATATGGACAAGAAATTAGATTCTTATTTGTCTAGCTTTGAGATTATATCAAAATGTAACAAGATATATTATCTTAAACCTACATACTCAATCACACTCGATTGATATGAAAATAACGACATCCTTTTCCAAGACGATAAGAATATGCATCGAATCATAATTCACACTTGTGTAAATGATGTCATATTAAGTCTACTTGTCCAATAGTTGTATTCTAAGTATTTGGCAAATATATGCATAAAAATACACAATAAAGTAGGATTGACGACTTGAATGTTTCATCCGAAATACTCAAGTAATTTACCTTGCGATGCAATTGGTAAAGTCATCGTTTTCAAAAAGCCAAACATGAGCAAATGCACAACATATGTAACTTTGCTCAAACAATTCAAAAGCACATCTCAAAACTCAAACTATCTTCTCATCAAAACTCTCTCTTACTTTACCAAATAAGCATAATATTTCTTCTTCACCAAAAGAGAACCCTTTAACCATCTAAGGTTAGGATTAAGAAAAATTGAACATATTCCACAAACCATTGTCGTGCTTTCTTTCAATAAGTGATCGTAAGGGGATTTCGAATATGAAGATGATTGTTATTCAAACGATAATCAATCTCATCATTCAATCTAATTATAAAATTAGAATATGAACATGAAATCGAGACTATGATTTATCTAGATCATGAAAATATCAATCAAATGACCATAGATATTATTTTGTGTCTATATGTTTAACCATCCTCGGTTATTACATGAAATCACGAAGTCGATTGCAAGACAACAAGATTAGTCATCGAATTGCAATTCATACTTGCAATGAAAATGTTTCATTGAGTCTAAAGTGTTCAATGTTGTGTTATTAGCAATGGTCAAATTATACATGCTAAACTTAGCACACTCTAAGTAGGATTGACGACCTATGAATTTCCACCGGGAAACTCATAAGTGCTCCAACTTGATAAGCAATTCTTCGATGTCATTTCCGAAAACTCAAACCAAGAACCCTTATAACTTATATAAGCTTCTCCTAATAACCTAATTTTAACACTATCTCCTAAATAGTGGGAAAATAATCCTTGCCCAAATTTGTCACCACCACGGATCGATGGATCTTTCATCTTAGATTAATCTTCTATTTAGGTAAATCCGCCCAATGGCATTAGATTTAAAATATCTTCTTCTCGTGAAATCTCTTACTTAAAAGCCCAACATACATGTAACTAACCTTTAATAAATCATAATTATTTCTACAAAGAAACATTTACAAGATCCATTGAGGTAAGTAACCTTAATTGAATCTATTGCTTAAAAGACATGCAAAGGTGCATTCTTTGAACACTCTCAACATAGTACATTACGCATTGTCACCCTTAAGCATACTCCTAGGTTCTAGATGATTCATTATCTCTTAAAATTACAACAACTTGCTTTCTCTCTCATTCAACCATAGAATTCCACACATCTTGATTAGGATTATGTGAACCGGAATTAAAGCATGTTAGTTGAGTCATATTAGGCCCTGAGTGATAAGACAATACAAATTTTATCTTTGCTACACTTCATTAGGCAAATATAGGAATTCTATTTTGTCTAACATGAGAATGACTACTAGAGAATCTATTGCACTAGAAATTCAATTTGACCTAACGGTTGAATTGCTTCTAAGAGTGAAGTTGGGTTCATGGTATAACCCGTAAAAATGGTCGTGTTTAGCCTGAATTGAGCACCTCTAGTGATAGTCTCATATTCATTCTCTAATTTGACTAAATGACTCCTCCTAAATATGCCTAATGATAGTCTACATTGATGGACTTTGTATCTCATTAGGAGTGCACACTAAGCAAGTAGAAATTAGGTTTCTCCTTAGTCAATCTAGACTACTTGCATCTCACATATATGCTTTGAAGTTTCAAGATGATAACGTGCTCCCATGTAATGCAATTATATGCTTTCATGTTTATCTTAATGCTTAACGTTTATTTGCTTAGCTATTGAATGCATGTCTGTTGTAAAAGCGTTTGCCTTTTTCTAGCAATTTAGATAAAATATCTCTTAGTTTATCTATATAACACATGCTCCTAAGTGCTAAATGCTAACATGTTTTACATGATGATTGCATTTAAAATTATCACGTTTTGTATGCGTCATTTTACATGACTTACGCATTAATTATGCACCTACACTATGTTAGTCTAATGTATGACAATTAATATTTAAATGTCATATATTCTTACATATTAATCTTGTTGATTATTGTGTTTATGCATGCTTAGATAAACTTGCATTCTTATATCTATATATCTTATGCATCTAGGTATATATTTTTTCACACTAGAATATTTTTCTTCACGTCCGTGTCACAAATCTAAAAAGTCAAAAGAGTCATAAAATGGTTCTATATCTCCTAGAGTCTTCACTCACACATTCCCTTAATCATCATCTTGCTTTCTTCCGAATAATCCACTCTTTTGTCAAGGAAAAGTTAGATACAAATCTAACACTCCTCCTAGTAGGTTTGACAACTTAAATATTTCATCCGAAATATTCAAGTATCTTTAACTTGCGATCGCAAACGTTAAAGGTCATATCCGAAAATCCCTATTCAATCCTTTTAACAACATAAGTTAAAACGCTTTCCTTTTCTCTTCGACGAAAACATTCTTTCTCTTCGACAGAACATTCTTTCTCTTTGACGAAAACATTCTTTTCTCTTCGACGAAAACATTCTTTCTCTTCGACGAAACATTCTTTCTCTTCGACAAAAACATTCTTTTCTCTTCGACGAAAACATTATTTCTCTTCGACGAAACATTTTTCTCTTCAACGAAAATATTCTTTCTCTCTGATGAAAACATTTTTTTTCTTAGACGAAAACATTATTTCTCTTCGACAAAAACATGTTATTTCTTCGACGAAACATTCTCTCTCTTCGACGAAAACACTCTTTGTCTTTCAATCACACCTCTTTCTTCTCACTCAACCACGCCTCTACAGCCATAGAGATGGCTAATCTCTTTCCTCCACTATTTTTGCTATCACCTTTAAGATAACTCTATACCTCGTCATGTGATTGTTCTATGAACATTCGCAATGCTCGAGAAGAGCTACATAACTTTGTGAGTGTAGTTTATCGTACATTAACCACCATCCGTCTTGACATTGTCAAGCTCGTCGCCTCCATCTTCGTTTGTTTTCTTCTTTATTATTATTATTATTAGTAGTAGTATTATTATTTTCGCGTACGAAACACACCGAAGATAGGTCACCATTTCCTTCGGGACAATGTCCAAAAGGAAACATCTTCATCGAAAAGGATGCGTCTGAAGATGTCAACGTCGACATTCTTTATTTACTCCTCAAGCGCGAATCATTCAAATATCTTCGTCTAAGTATAGGAATGATGGAACACATTCTGTATATCTTTCTCTTGTTTTCTAGTAGTCTCGATTCCAGTCTATCTTCTATTTCTTGCGTCGTGATAACTTAACTGCTTCATCCGAAGTACTTTAAGTATTTTTAATTAGCGAAATGCAAATTAAAATGTTACTCCTTTCACAAAATTCGTCAATCCCTAAACTCATCTCCTGTTGGCGGTCCGGCGGCCCCCAGATCTATTCTGGCGGCACCCAGATATATCTGGGACCATCGGCAGCAGCTTGTAATACCATTCATTTTCTTTTTCCATAACCTAATATAACAACCCGTAATTTTCATCAATGTAAATATCCATCTATTGAATTAGATGCACTGTAATATCCATCTATTATATATATACCACCTTTTTACAGGGAAATTTTTGCTTGATCTCATTATGCAATGTAACTTGCATCTCTAAAGTAAACGAGCTCATGCAACCTCTATCAATGCCATCTATATCTATGTTTATATCATGTAAAAATCCTAATATTTCAAGTCTATATCTTAATATCATTTTACCAAGTACATTCTCCATTTAACGTACTTTTCAAAACGTTATATCAAAACAAGCATTAAACGTTAACGTTTATATCAAAACCCTAATTATATGTAATGTATACATATAAAATGAATGTACAAGCCTTTAAAGCATGTGTACAAGTATCATAGCATAACATTTGAATATCTTTTCCCTCCTAAATCAAGTTACAACTTTCTAAAGCTCAATGTACAAGTCAATAATGCAAGAAAGTCAAACTAGGTCATTTTACCTCCTAAATCACTTTGGTTTCTTACCACCACTTTAACACAAGGTACAAGCACTTAATGCATGACTTCTAAACCCTAAACCTAATCCCTAAATCATTCTAAAACCTAATCTAAAACCCTAAACCCTAAACAAAACCCTAAAACCCTAATCTAAAACCCTAAACCCTAAAAACAAAACCCTAAACCCTAATTTCACTTTCAACCAAAAACTAAACCCTAAACCTAAAACTAAGCCCTAAACCTTAATCCTAAGCCCTAATCTCAATCCTAACACTAATCCTAAACCTTAATCTACCCTTAATCCTAACCCTAATCCACATTTTAAAACCCTAAACCCTAAACCGAGCCCTAAATGAACCCGATACCCTTTTCCCTCCATTTCTACCCATTTTAAACCCAACCAAGTATCCTAGCACCTCTATGACTAAGCTACTACAGCCCTAAGCTGCTTACAAGCACCTCTAACCCTTTCCTTGGCCTCTAAGGTGGCCTTGTCACCTCCTTGTTGCCTCACTTCAGCCGCGGCCACACAAACCCTCAACACCTCTCATAGCTAGTTTTCTAGCTATCAATACTCACCTATAGCTCATCCTTGTCATCCCTAGCTGCCATTAGTCACCTCACCTTGCTCCCTACTCTTGCTAAACTTGGCCTCTAAGAATTTCAAGGCTATAAATAGCCGCACCCTCCTCACTTCAATCTCACACCTCAAACACTCAAGTAAACAACAATGGAGTCATAAAATCAGCCACAAAGGATCAAGATAAGTCCCCAAGACCAGGAGTGAAGCCAAGAACTAAGAGAAGAAGCCTTGTGAAGTCGTTTCTAGGCGTACAAGTACTAAAAACCCCATTCGACCCATTTTGAGCACAAGTAAGCTATAATCTTGTTCTATAAGCTAAAATTATGTTTTAAAACTTTCATAAGGCTTGCATGATCATAAATAAGCTCTTGTTAAAAGCTTTAAACTCAAAACCATGCGTGGTTAATTTTCTAAAACCAAACGAACCCTAAAAACCCTAATAACTCGTTTTCTTTAATTCTATAAGCTAATCTCATAAGTTGTTGTTATAAGCTATTCCTATAAGCTTATTTATTATTTCTATAAACTTTTTATCAAGTATTAAAAGCTTAAACATGTTGGATTAATTTTTCGAACCTAAACGACCCATTTTGTCATTTTAAGCTCGTAAACCCTTTTCATAAGCTATAAGTTTGTATATGTTATTTATCCTAACTTATTTTAGCTTATTGTATTAAGCTATAACCTATAAATCTCTTTTGAAATCCTAAAAATAAGCTTGCATGGCTTTTTGGACTTGTTTTGCAAATATTTCCATGCATAGGGGTATATATCGTAACTTTCTAAAATTTATAACTAAAGGGGCTGAAAATGTCATTATTCTAAAGTTATAACTATAAGGAGCTATTTTGCAAAGTTTCAAAGTTAAAGGTTTAAATTATATATACTTTATATATAAAGGACTAAAGTTGTAAAAGTTTATAAACCAAGGGTATATATTGCCAATTTTGCAAACTTAAACATATAAAATATAATATTTTTATATGAATTATAAAAATATATATTAATATTATAAAACTCGATTTTATTAAAACCTGACACATTTATCATTATTAATCATAAATCGACACATTATTTCGTTATATATTTAACATAATTTATCATCAACTAACTTTTGAAGAAACTTAAAATCTTATCGTATCACATTACTAGGGAATTTCATATGAAGGGTTTCATTTGAGTTTTACGTTTTGACGAGTTTGCTGGATTTACAATTTAAAGTGTCCTGGCTCCTCAAACGTTTACTACATGACTTCTGAATTATGATGGCCAAAACAGTGATACAATATTTTCATAAATCGATAAATCAAAGATATACGTTAAACATCATGAAGTTTTGAAACATAAACCACACACTAAGATTTGACATATTTACCCCAGGAATGCGTGACTAAGCCTTACATTCAGTTGATAAACTTTGCTATCAATCAGGATTTCCTATACTGTTTAAGGTGCGTTCATAGCCTCGACTTTTAAATCTTGCTATTTCTAAACCCAGAGGGGATACCTGCTATAAACCATGAATACAATTGTTTTCTAAATGTATGTTATCCTGATATATTATTGCATCTGTTGTCTAAGTCCCTTTAATGCCAAAAGACACCCACACAACATGACCATAAACACTTGCGAGTGAACGCGAATATTGTGAATATGCCTATTGGGATTGACAATCCTCGTTGTGTTAAGCCGGATAGGTAACCAAACGCACTATATTTGAAACTCATAGGTATATGGCAATACCTACTCGGGGGCCATTATCTTTATATAGATATCATTATGATAAATACACTAAAACCAGTTTGAGTGTCATGAGCTTAGACGCAATAATACTATTTTCCATAATAATTGTACTCTTTGCAATTATTACACTTATGGGTGTATAACAACGTAACCCACTCTTCAACATGACTTGTATTCCAAACTATTTATTATAAACCAATGAATTTCACATAACCATTGTGCTGTACCTTTATAGCATGTTTGTATCTCAGGGTAACCTGAACATCTATGGCACGAGTGGCACGACATGAAGATGGCTAAAACATTTATCATTCAAACTTTTATGTTTTTCATGAGGATTTTGGTACCATCTATTGTTAAAAACCAGATGCAATACTGAATGATAACTTATCTTTTAAAAACTTCTTTTTCGAGTCGCTTCTAATGATTATGACTGTTGTACTATGAAATAATACCCCATATTTGCTTCCGCTGCTATATGTCAAAAATGGGGGTGTTATAGATTGGTATCAAGAGCCACGGTTATAGAGAACAAGGTTAAAACCTTAACTATAACTACTTTTCTTTTTCCATCCAAGAAAGTCCTTCGTGTCACTACATTTTCGGAATAGTATGTAAAGATACATAACTACTATACTATTATATAAATAACTTATGTTATTTACCGCTGGGTTGTTAACAGAGTGATGTCTTCTCCCAACCATCCTACTTCTGATATTGAGGATGCTTTTTCCTCCAACTTTCCAGACTATGTCCCAGCTTCACCAGGAAAAACTTATTCTAACTCTTCAAATAACTCATTTGGTGTAGTTCCCATAGTTTCACCAACTCTTTTACTTTTTCATGATGACCCTTATATGAGGTCATGTATGCATACTATGCTAAAAGAAACACCTAATTCCACCACAACTATTGTGCCTCCTTCTACAATGCCTATCTCAAATCTTAATCCTCAAGAATTCTTCTTTCGAGAATTATTGTCACCAAAGAAACAAGGCCATAATCAATCATTCTCACTCCCTACTTCTCTTCTATTCTGCCCTACCCTCAAGAATTTAAGATAGGAGAAAGCTCTTGTAAGACAATTCTAGAACGTCACGAGGACCAAATTAAGGAAATCCCGAATCACCTGGATGAACTCTCTCTCGACCACATTGAGCACATATAAGATAAAATAGAAGGTCTCAAAAAAGGTCGGGTAATCATACAACAAGATTTCGACAATCTAGAAGCTGAACTCCAAAAGGCTCATGCTCGAATTGCCAAACTTCAAAGAAAACAAATGGGAAATAACAACAAGATTACTCTGTCTCGCTTTAGGATTGCTAATCTAGAACAAATCATCAAAGAAATCCAAGTCTGTCACCAAGCAGACAAGGAAAGTCTTCTGAATGCAATCTATGAACTCAAGAACAGCCAGAAAGGACCATCGAACTACTAGATTAGATACTAGTTATAGCTTTTAACCTAGCCACGGGATGTGTGGTATAAATAACAACACTTGTTAAATTTTGACTATGTACAGTACAAAGGCAAGTTGTTTATGATATAATACAATGGAAATCCCGTTATACCTTGTTGTTTCATAATACCGATATATCCATCCTAAAACAACTTCTCTTATATCATCATCTCCATCTCCATCGTTATACCATGATTTCTAAATAAATCATAGATACTTATTTGATATGAATTATCTATGATTTCGATATCATTATTGTGACAATGTTTATTTTTGAACTTTAATCATTTTAAGACTTGTGATATCATTCTTATTACGTGTTATCTTATGTTGATAGAATGCCTCCCAAAAGGACGTCAACATCTGAAGCACCAACCATGACTTTAGGGGGCTGCCCATCAGAAACTATTGCTGTGACATAAACCAAACCACAGCTCTTGGAAGCACAGCCGCGAACATGCTAATACTGATAAATACCACAGCCAAGAGATAAGCTCAATGTGGCAGAGAACTATTTAGCTACAAATAGTTCATGAGCTGCCAACCAATCAACTTCAAAGGTACGGAAGGCGCTATTGGTCTCATCCACTGGTTTGAAAGAACTGAATCAGTGTTTTCCCGTAGCAACTGTACTGAAGACTGCAAGGTGAAGTTTGCTACTGGTACTTTAACTGAAGAAGCTCTATCTTGGTGGAATTCTTTTGCCCAACCTATTGGGATAGAAGAAGCTTACAAGATTACCTGGGTTGAATTCAAGAAGCTTTTGATAAAGAAATACTATCCCCGAACTGAAGTCCAGAAGATGGAAGATGAATTTTACCATATGACTGTGAAGGGGAATGATCTCAAGACATATGTGAGAAGATTTCAGGAATTGGCAACCTTGTGTCCCACTATGGTGCCAGATTCTGAGAAAATGATAGAAGTTTTCATCGGGGGATTACCACGAAGTATTGAAGGAAATGTTACCGCCTCTAAACCTCAAACTCTAGAGGAAGCCATTAATATAGCCCAGATGCTAATGGATCAAGTAACAAAGCACACTCCGGTGCAAGTATCAAGTGATCACAAACGAAAGTTTGACGACAGAAGAACTTTCAACAACAACAACAACTACCGCAACGATAATAACAACTACCGTAACACCAACAACCGCTATAATAATCACCAACCACCACAGAACAGAAGACAGGAAACCTTCAGGGCTTATGCTGCCACCCTAACTGAAAATAATAGGTATATTGGAAACCGTCCCTTGTGTAAGAAATGCTACTGGAAGTAATCTGCTACCAGTGACAGTTACTTGCCATGCCTGTGGAGAGAAAGGGCATTATGCAAATCAGTGCCGAAAGACCACCAACAACAATGCCCAGGGAAGAGCCTACATGCTAAGGGATAGGAACGCTCATCAAAACCTAAACGTAGTCATGGGTATGTTCCTTCTAAACCAACATCTAGCTAGAGTATTATTTAATTCTGGAGCCGATAAAAGCTTCGTATCCATATCTCTTGCCTCTAAGCTAAATATTCCACCCATTATAATAGATACCTTTTATGATATCGAAATGGCTGACGGAAACTTAGTAAGCATAAACACTGTTATTCAGGGTGCAATCCTGACCTTGTTAAACCAACCTTTCAAAATTGATCTTATGCCAATTAAACTCGGTAGTTTTGACGTCTTCATTGGTATGGATTGGTTATCCAAGTATCATGCTAGGATCATCTATGACGAGAAAGTCGTCCACATTCCCATCGACAGTGAAACATTAATCATTCGAGGTGACCAAAGTAAAACCCGACTAAATCTCATATCCTGTATAAAAACCGAAAGGTATATATCCAGGGGATGTCAAGTTTTCGTAGCCCAAATAATGGAAAAGAAGTCGGACGAGAAACGACTAGAAGACATATCGGTAGTCAGAGAATTCTCAGAAGTTTTTCCTAAAGATCTACCAGCCTTCCTCCCGTTCATCAAGTAGAATTTCAAATCAATTTAATTCCAGGAGCGATACCTGTAGCCGGAGCACCTTATAGATTAGCTCTTCAGAAAGTAGTACTGATCTAACCAACTTTAAGTGTTGGCAGACCCGAGGTTTTAATTCACCAAGTAACTTTCACCTTGGGGAGCTTATGTCTATTTTTTGAAAGAAAGACGGATCTTTCAAATGGGTATCGATACGGAGTTAATAAACTTACCGTAAAGAATTGTTACCCATTACCCAGGATCGATGACTTATTTGACCAACTTCAAGGTTTGAGTGTTTACTCAAAGATCGACTTGAGATCAGGTTATCATCAACTGAGAGTCAGGGATGAAGATATTCCCAAGACTGCTTTCAGAACAAGATACAGACATTATGAATTTCAAGTGATGCCATTTGGTTTAACTAACGCACCTGCTGTATTCATGGATCTCATGAACCGTGTGTGCAAACCATACTTGGATAAATTTGTAATAGTGTTTATCGATGATATTCTTATCTATTCTCGTAACAAAGAAGAGCACGCAAATCATCTGAGAATAATCCTAGAATTACTCAAAAAGGAGAAATTATATGCCAAGTTCTCCAAGTGTGATTTCTGGATTCATATCGTGCAATTTCTTGGACACTTAATTGATAGTCAAGGACTTCATGTTGACCCCGCCAAGATTGAAGCAGTTAAGAATTGGGCATCTCCTACTACACCCACAGAAATACGTCAATTCTTAGGACTCGCTGGTTATTATCAGAGATTTATCAAAGATTTCTCGAAGATTGCAAAGTCTTTGACTGAATTAACCCAGGAAAAAAAAAAAAAAAAAAAAAAAAAAAAAAAAAAAAAAAAACAAAAAAAACACAAGAATATACTATATGGGCTAAAATCAAGAGTCGGCTTTCCAATTACTAAAATAGAAGCTTTGTGAAGCTCCAATCTTAGCATTACCAGAAGGAAACGATGATTTTGTTATTTACTGTGATGCATCCCATCAAGGTCTAGGAGCGGTGTTAATGCAAAGAGAGAAAGTTATTGCATATGCATCCTGACAACTTGAGCCAAATGAAGAAAACTATACCACTCATGATCTCAAATTAGGAGCAGTTGTGTTCGCTCTTAAAATTTGGAGACACTACCTATACGGTACAAAGTGTACTGTGTTCACTGATCATAAAAGTCTTCAACATATTCTTAATCAGAAAGAATTAAACATGATACAACGTCGTTGGCTAGAATTGCTCACAAATTATGATTGTGAGATTCGTTATCATCCTGGAAATTCAAATGTTGTAGCAGACGCCTTAAGCCGAAAGGAACGAATCAAACCACTCCGAGTTAGATCATTAGTTATGACCATTCATCCAAACTTACCCTTACAAATTCTTAAAGCTCAAACCAAAGCACTCAAAGAAGAAAACATCAAGGCTAAAAACTTACGAGGAATGGATAAAGCATTTGAAATACGTCCTGATGGAACCCGATGTATCAGGAATCGAAGTTGGTTACCACTCTTTGGTAATCTAAGAGACTTGAACATGCATGAGTCCTATAAATCAAAATATTCTATCACGCCCGGTCTCTGACAATATGAATCAGGAATCTTAAGAAACTCTATTGGTGGCCTAACATAAAGGCAATCATCGCTGAATATGTTGGCAAATGTTTAACATGTTCTAGAGTTAAGGCAGAATGTCAGAAGCCATTCGGCTTACTAGTACAACCAAAGATTCCTATGTGGAAATAGGAGAGAATAACAATGGATTTCATCACAAAACTGCCCAAAACATTAAACAGACATGACACAATCTGGGTCATTATCGACTGCCTTACCAAATCCGCACACGTCATCCCTACCCGAGAGATAAATAGTATGGAAACCCTTACAAGGTTATACATCAAAGAAATATTCTCTCGGCACGGCGTGCCAATATCTATCATCTCGGATCATAACAGTCATTTCACATCCATATTCTGGCAATCATTGCAGAATGCTTTGGGTACTCAATTAGACATGAGTATGGCATATCATCCTGAAACCGATGGACAAAGTGAAAGGACCATTCAAACACTCAAAGACATGCTTCGAGCCTGTGTTATAGATTTTGTAAAATGATGGGAAAGACACTTACCATTGGTAGAATTATCCAAATAATAACAGTTACCATGCTAGTATAAAGGCAGCACCATTTGTAGCACTTTATGGTCGAAAGTGCAGATCACACTTTCTGGCCGAAGTTAGAGATGTTCAACTTACAGACAGAAATAATCCATGAAACCACAGAAAGAAAGGCAAATTCGAAAACGCTTGCAAAGCTTGCAAGAACCGGCAAAGAAGTTATGACAATATAAGATGAAAGCCCTTAAATTTCAAGTTGGAGACTTCATGTTATTAAAAGTATCAACCTCGTAAAGTGTTCATTCTTTTGAGGAAAGCGAAGAAGCTATAAAACCCCTGGTACATTGGACCATTCAAAATCCTTAAACGAATTGGCCCATTGGCATATAAACTTAAGCTTCTTGAAGAGCTCAGTAATGTCCACAGTACTTTCCACGTTTCTAATCTAAAGAAATGCTTATCTGACGAATCCCTTGTCATTTCAATGAAAGAGCTTCGACTTCTCGATGAAAAACTCAACTTTGTAGAAGAACCAATGGAATTAATGGATCTAGATAGTCAAGAGCAACTAAAACAAAGTTGTATTCCTATAATCAAAGTAAGATGGAACTCTAAAAGAGGACCATAATTTATGTGGGAACGCGAAGATCAAATTCGTGCCAAGTATCCACATCTGTTTTCAAACACCACTCCGGCATCCAACTAAATCTCGGGACGAGATTTCTTTTAAGGGAGGGAGACTATAACAACTCGTAATTTTCATCAATGTAATTATCCATCTATTAAATTAGATGCACTATAATATCCATCTATTAAAGTAGATACACCTTATATACCACCTTTTTACAAAGAAATTTTTGCTTTATCTCATTATGCAACGTAACTTGCATCTCTAAAGTAAACGAGCTCACGCAACCTCTAACATGCCAGCTATATCTATTTTTATATCATGTAAACATCCTAATATGTTAAGTCAACATCTTAATATCATTTTTACCAAGTACATTATCCATATAACATACTTTTCAAAACGTTATATCAAAACAAGCATTAAACGTTAATGTTTATATCAAAACCCTAATTATATGTAACGTATACATATAGAATGAATGTACAAACAATAAAGGCATGTGTACAAGTAATCAATGCATAGAATTCAAAAGTAGTTTCCCTCTAAAATAAGGTACAAGTCCTTAAAAGCACAATGTACAAGTAAATGAAGCACGAATTGAAAATAGCCGTTTTACCTCCGTTTTTCTTAGAGATTTCTTACAAACTAATCAACACATGTTACAAGCACTTTATGCATGACATTTACATCATATTTCACTTTCATTTCATGCAATGTACATGTTTTAAAAACCTAAAACCCTAACCCATTTCAAAAACCAACCCGCCACCCTTTTCCCTCCATTTCTACCCATTTTAAACCCAACCAAGTATCCTAGTACCTCTATGACTAAGCTACTATAGACCTAAGCACCTTACAAGCATCTCTAACCCTTTCCTTGGCCTCCAAGGTGGCCTTGTCACCTCCTTGTTGCCTCACTTCAGCCGCGGCCACACAAACCATCAACACCTCTCATAGCTAGTTTTCTAGCTATCAATACTCACCTATAGCTCATCCTTGTCATCCCTAGCTACCATTAGTCACCTCACCTTGCTCCCTACTCTTGCTAAACTTGGCCTCCAAGAATTTCAAGGCTATAAATAGCCGTACCCTCCTCACTTCAATCTCACACCTCAAACACTCAAGTAAACAACAATGGAGTCATAAGATCAGCCAAGAAGGATCAAGAGAAGTCCCCAAGACCAGGAGTGAAGCCAAGAACCAAGAGAAGAAGCCTTGTGAAGTCATTTCTAGGCGTACGAGTACTAAAAACCCCATTCGACCCATTTTGAGCTCAAGTAAGCCATAATCTTGTTCTATAAGCTAAAATTATATTTTAAAACTTTCATAAGGCTTGCATGATCATATCTAAGCTCTTGTTAAAAGCTTTAAACTCAAAACCATGCGTGGTTAATTTTCTAAAACCAAACGAACCCTAAAAACCCTAATAACTCGTTTTCTTTAATTCTACAAGCTAATCTGATATGATGTTGTTATAAGCTATTCCTATAAGATTATTTATCATTTCTATAAACTTTTTATCAAGTCTTAAAAGCTTAAACACGTTGGATTAATTTTTCGAACCTAAACGACCCATTTTGTCATTTTAAGCTCGTAAACCCTTTTCATAAGCTATAAGCTCGTAAAAGCTGTTTATCCTAACTTATTTTAGCTTATTGTAATAAGCTATAACCTACAAATCTCTTTTGAAATCCTAAAAATAAGCTTGCATGGAATTTGGACTTGTTTTGCAAATTATTTACCAGGCAAGGGGTATATTTTACATTTTGGAAAATATTAACTAAAGGTCTGAAAATAATCATTATCTATAATATATAACATATAAGACCTATTTTTCAAGTTCAACGTAAAAGGTTTAAATTATATATACTTTATATATAAAGGACTAAAGTTGTAAAAGTTTATAAACCAAGGGTATATATTGCCAAGTTTGCAAACTTAAAAATATAAAATATAATTATTTTATATAAATTATAAAAATATATATTAATATTAAAAAAACTCAATTTTATTAAAACTCGACACATTTATCGTTATTAATCATAAATCGACGCATTATTTCGTTATATATTTAACATAATTTATCATCGACTAACTTTTGAAGAAACTTAAAATCTTATCATATTACGTAGATGTATTAATCACTATATGAAGAGCCATCCCGGTATCTAGATTACTTGGTCCGTATCACTAGATCCAGTTGAATGATGGATCGCATACAAAAGCACGTAAACAAGTATATTGATAAACATAAACGAGCATTAAACGATAAATTAAGCAATCTAGATAAACAAACCAAACATTCATATCTTCATAATAACGGCTAATACCTGAAGGTATTAGCCTTCAAACATCATAATTAATACAAAAGTAATGATTTAGCCAATGTAAACTAACCGAGTTAACGAATGATACCAAAAACTGAATGATTACAAGAGTATAAGAAATTACACATTGTCTCCTATGGAATTGATAACGTTGCTCGACCTCTTCTGCTCTTTTTCTCCTCTGAAAATTGACTTCTATGGTTTAGGTATCAAGAATATGATTTAGCACACTTAAAACTAGTTTTTTGAGTTTTCTCTTTATAAGGTCTGGAATCGGGTCGATACGGCATTTCCAAAGTCTTAGATACGGCATATCGGGGGGTTTCTTAGAGTAGGGACCACGTTTGATATCTTCCAGAATATTCATCTTCTATATCTTGAATATGGCGTATAGGATTCTTTGGATACGGAGTATTGATCTTTGTTTCTTCGTGGTCTTCAGTAAAGTGTAGGCATAGATACGCCGTATCTTCCTTGATGGATACGGAGTATTGGAATGTCAGAATCAGTAATCTTCCAAATATATTCGTTTAAGCTCCAGAATGCGTGCCTTTTAGTTAACTTTCACCAAGTACTCCATTATTACTGCAATTCTCAAATACAAATGATTAAGTAACAATTCTTTGCAATAATTATACAATATGGGTTAATTACATAGGATAAATGATGCTATAAAAGTAACGTTATTTGATGTAATTAAATATCCCCCCCCCCCACTTGAATCCTACTTGTCCTCAAGTAGCCTTTAGAAGTTTACAAAAAGTGTATCCCTAAGGATTTTTTTCGTTTAAACATTTATTTGATCTATTACAAGTACACAACCAAACACTTCACGAAATAGGTAGATGAAAACACTCAAATCACTCAACTAATCTATGTGGTAACATGTAACTAATTTACTCAATTGCTCGGTCGTGACGAGTATTTTATCATAAGCTTGGCAAGGATACATATCTATACCACTAGAGCTAAGGAGTAACAGGTTTATAAGTGTAAATTGGGTTTTTATAATAAGGCTTAGGGTTGATCATTCTACAATCTGTAGAATATCTTAACACAATAAGGATGGAATTAGTTGAGATTTTTAGAGAGAGAAAGATGTGGTTGGATGAACACTTAGAGAGAGAAACAAAAAAGAGAATATTAGATTAAGTGTGTATGATAAAATGAACAACCAACACCCTCTCTATGTGTGGAGAGGGTATAAATACTTCAAGCTATAACCGGCCTTGGGCTTACTCTTGGGCTTTTCATGTGTCTTTGGCCCAGTTAGCTTACTAACATTACATATGATTAATCTACGAGCTATGACTAACTATATTGGTAGTGACCGATACTTTTCGTATTTCTAACAATCTCCTCCTAAGGGAGGTCACCCCAATTTACAAAAACTAAAATCTAGCATACTATGCTTTTACTTTAGTATTGAGCCCGTAGTCTTTGACTTTAATCATTAACTTATGAATTGATGTAGTGATTATAGACTTCAGGCTTTGACTTGTATCTTTGACTTGACATGAATGTGATCATGAAATTCTTGAGATCATCAACCAAGCATAATCTCTTATCATCATCTCGTGATCTTTTGCCTTTTTTGTGATCTTGTAACTCCTGGACCAACATGCCAACTGTTCTTGATGTTAAAAGCGTGTGTAACCATCTTTCTTGATATTCTTTAACTTTAACACTTCGTCACTTTATGGAGGACGTGCGGTATCAACTTAATACTTTGTCGCTTCAAGAAAGACGTATGGAAATCAGAGTAGCGGAAGACTGAAATTTGTACTGAGCTCTCATGATGTCTTAATATTTGTCGATCGAAGTATGAGCATGTGTATTAGGCTTCGACATGTCATCAGAAAACACTACCACCAGTCCCATGAAACCTGCATGAATGGGTTTATGTTATAAACAACATATATATGGACGAAAGTGGCTTTGTCACTTCGTCGAATATGGTTGTAACAACCATGGTTCCCCGTTATTCAGTATAAATACTGCTTGTAATCAGGTAGAATTCCAAAGAATATCCTTGACAGGGTTTCGCAACTGCACTAGTCGTTCTCATTACTGGAGCGTCTCAAAGCAGACAACACGGTAAGAGTGAAACGGTAAGTTACTATCTTCATGATTAAGCCGTCAATTCGTGTTCAGCTTTCCTATGACCAGATACCCTTGTGAGGCTTCCCATGGACATAAGATTGAAAATCGATTTATAAAATCAATCGGTGTGTCAAATTGCAAATGGTTTTTATGACACACTAATAGTTTTATCTTGTTCAAAATTCATTCGTCAATTCATAAGCTGGACTGAATCGATATCCAGTATCACAAGCTTGATCCGTATAGGATCTCACAAGTCACTAATAAACCGTCAAACGAGTGTCGTAATAATATATAGTATATCCCGTTAGATAAGAAAATTACTTTAGAAAAGTAATAGTCTATCTTCTGAGTGTCATTTCCACGGCGAGAGATGAATTGAAATCCATGATAATGTTTTTGAAGTATAATGCTTGATTATCTTTTAATGATTTTTGGATTTAGAAATTAAACTACTTTTTAGAAAACTATATTTAAAAATTATACTAATATTAATTCTAGAATTATACTAAACAATTAAACTACGAGAATTATGCTAAAAATTATCTAAAAGATTTATAAGATGCAAATGCTTGCTAAGTGATGTGAAAAGTTCATTAAGTGTGAATTAAAGTTCATTAACGAATTAATTTCCTTAGAAAAGAATTTTATCACACAACGTTGGTTTATTTTGAAAAAAACCTCTTAAAAAGATATTAATTACTAGATGTGTAGTGATATGTGTTTAATCACATATCAATTTGCCTTATTAAAATAAGCTTAAGTGACCAATAATACATGGAAAATGCATTGTATATGTGTGTTTTGTTAATTGTGTCTTGCAGGTAACGAATATTCAATAAAGAGACAAAATCGAAGCAAAACGGACAAAACCGAGCATGGGATTGGAAAGAGCATGGGAAACCGAAGCCAAAGGAGTATACATCCTTAATGGGCCAACCTGTACCCGTTTTATTGGGCCGGGTCAGCCCATTAACCTTGCATCTATAAACCTAAGCTTAAACCCATTTACAAAACCATTAAATCCAATCCACTAAGCCTTGGCCCAATTGATAAACCAAAAGCCCAAACCTTTATAATCCTGGACCCAAGTCAAACGTATAACAAACGGGTCAACGAAATTGTTACTGTTTATCTTTTTCCCTCTTATTTTCACTCACAACTTCACACAGGGTAAACCTCACCTCGCCACCACTCACACGAAGGCTTCTAAAAGAGCTCACCTGACACATCTGTCAAGAAATTAGCTACGCTGGCAATCCCACACTCTCCCATTGGTTGGACAAACATGGAGAGTGATCTAACGGCTAAAATTGATAGGATGAGGTTTGTTATGATTAGAAGGCTTGGATTGAAGGATGGGAGACGCTTCTTGAGGTTCTGGATCCTTCCCCTCCTCACTATAAATAGAGAAGGGATCACACAAGAGAGAGACGTGTAGGATTTTAGCTTAAAATAGTTTTTAGTAGCTTATTATGTAATCTTATCTTATCGTTTTCTTTTTAATGTAATTTCTATTTTCAAGCAGTTTGTAATCCTCTTTTAAGATTAATAAAAGTCAGTTTCATTTAAATTTCACTTTAAATTATGTCTTACTTTAATACAATTATGGTTTAAGCTTGAATAATAATAAGCTAATAAGCTCATTAAGCTGTCTTAACTATTTAAGCTACTACTTATTCAGTTTGGCTCACCTAGAGTTTAATCTGAGTAAGCATTCACCTCAAAATTACCGTAGCTTATGTTTTGGATGATAAGCCAGATTGGGATGGGCTTATGGACAATACCAGCTTGTTTCTAACAAGCTGGAGTTTGTAGATAAGCTCATTTGAGCATTTCAGATCCCTGTTAATCTGGGATCAAGGTACCTCTTCTTTTACTCTTTTCTAGCTTAATATCTGTTTTGCTTATCAATCTGCTTATTTATGCTTATAATTGCTTAATTTTGCTTAATCTGTCTTATTATAGCTTATTGTGTTTAGTTTTTAGTCTAGAATAGTTTAGTTTAAGTTTTAGCTAAATTTGTCCTCTTATTAGTTATTACAGCTTATTAGAGTAGATTATTATTAAGTGCTTATTTCTCCTAAGTTTTTGCTTATTTGCCTTTGTTTACCTTTGATCTTAATCTGTTTTCATAGTTTGAAGCTTATAATGATCTAATTTAGTTTAAAAATGAAATTTCTAGATTTAAAAGGGTGTTTGGGTCAAGCACTTTTGAGATGAGAATTTGAGTTAATACTATTTACTTTAGTAAACAATCAGTTTTCCACAAAGCTCTTATTAATCAT
This sequence comes from Tanacetum coccineum, assembly GCA_026074375.1. NCBI lineage: Eukaryota > Viridiplantae > Streptophyta > Magnoliopsida > Asterales > Asteraceae > Tanacetum > Tanacetum coccineum. Next base: position 19,955 of record BQNB010035728.1, on the reverse strand, counting down.
AGTGCAAAGTTTTTATAAGCTCAGATTAGGTTTAGTTAAGTTGTTAGGTAGTTTGTTTAAAATCCTAAGTTGCTAGCTTAAATAATGTGCTAAACTAGTTATTGGTGATTTTAATAAAATGAGTGCTTAAGGTGTTGTTTATGTGGTTGATTTGAGTTTCTTTTGCATCAAGTATAACCTGTATTGAGACTTAAGACCTTGGGAAAACCTTTTGAGAACTATAGTGCAAAAACTGTCAAATAAGTTAATAGTTTAGCTCTTTAAAAGCCTAATTGTGTAGGTCAATTGTGATCAAGTCTTAGCTTATCTTGGGGTGATTTTGATTAAAGTTAGCTCATTGTGGACTAAGTCAAATCTGTTTTCAGCTTTTAGATTGTTAAAATGGTTTTAGGGTCTTAAAAATTAAGCTCCAAGTTATCATCAAAAAGCCAAAAAGAATAGGAGTAGTCTGTCATTTGCATTTGCATTCTTCTAGCTTATTTCTTTTCCATTTAGCTTAATTCTAGCTTATTTGAGCTCTTTGAGTATCTGTTTTCATCTGTTTTCTCTTGTTAGCTTATTAGTAATGCTTATTATGTAGTTTGACTATTTTTCCGGATTTTTGCCCTTTAAAACATTCAAACTACAAATCTAAATAATCAATTTAAACCTTTTTCAAATCCACACTTAATTCCCAATTCACAATATCACTTACCAAGCACTAATCAAACTACTCACTACACATAATGATAAAATAAGCAAAGCAAAACATTTTATACTAAACTACACTAATTAATTAAAAAAGGATAGAAAATGGAACTGAATTGGAGACTCGCAGATAAACGAATACCACCCGATTTATTTAGCTAAAGCAAATAATCAAATTCGGTCTAGCTAAATAAACCCTTAAGCTCCACGCCTCATGAGTTGACCGGTACCAAAAAGTCAAAAACACACAAAAACTGTTAACAGTAACATTTTATAACACAAATGCAAATTTGCAATTCTACTAATAAACCCACAAATGAAACCACACACTGATCTAATCCAGTCAGGCCCAAATGACAAACCAAACTCAGCCTAAACAAATCAAACGCTAGCAAAACTTAAATACACAAGGCCCAATTTTGCAATTTCCATACTAACCAAACGAATCTGGAATGCTTAATTCTAAATGCCAACGAATAGATTTTTAGTAAACAATCACAAAATAAGCAAATCTGATAAGCCACTAGCACTTAGACATACAAGATAAGCATTTCAAATAATCGAATAAGCTCTAGCACAAGAAACCTTAATAATAAGCTAAAACGGTTTAAGCTAAAAACGAGATCTACAAAAAAACAACTTAATAAGCTAATTCCTAAACGAAATAAGCACTCATTTTCATCAATAGACAAACGAAAAATCAGTAGGAAAGGATAAAAATAAGCTTTAAGCACTTAAACTATTCATACAACAAAATGAATAAGCCAATAAGCTTACAAAAGTTCGTCTAAACACTATAAGCTCATGATAATATGAATAAGCTATTTAGAAGCTTATTCTATTAGGAAATATGAGCTTCTAAAAACTTTAAATCAAATTAAGCACATCAATAAGCCAGATCTTAGCTTATTTATGCTTATTACTCGAAAAGTCTTTAAAAACTAATAGGATTGAGTCGTTTAAGCTTAGAAGAGCTTATAGGAGTCAATCTTTTAGCTTTAAAGGAATTTTGAAAGGAATAAGCGAAGAAAATAAGCTTACGAAACCAGCTTATTTGATAAGCATACAAGCGAATACATTTAACAAACAAATAAGCAACTAAAATAAGAAAACCATTAATTCCATTAAACTTAAACCATTCTTATTACAAAACCTGAATAAGCTTGCGAAATAAGCTAAGTATAATAAGCCAGAAATGAGAAATAAGTTAATCCTAAACAAATATAAGCTATAAACTAAAAACTAAAATTATTAAAACTAAATTCCTAGTTGCCTCAAGTGTGAGGGAGGCGAGTGGTATTTATAGGGCAAGAAGGGTAAAGATGTTAATTTCTTCCTCATCATTGGGAAATTATGAGCCAATCATTGGGTACGGTTTTCATTCACACGGATTGCAGACTTATAAAGAATGATCCAGCCGGTCCAAAGTCGCCACGTGTCCCATCCAAATAGCTTCCTTTCTACGCATAGATAATACTCGTTGGATCATTCTTGTGTTACTCCTGAATTGCATTTTGAGATATAAACAATTGCTCGCCACGTGGCTTCCTATCATTTGCCATTTCCTTGTAGTGGACTAGCACATGACCTCCTCCCATTTTATTTTAACGCACGTGATAGTGACGTCATGGTGACGTCACTCCGTCTTTATAACAGATTTTTAATATCAATATTTTTGGGCTTCATGTTGGGCTAGTACTAGTTTGGGCTGGCCCGGCCCATAAAATGGGTTACGGGCTGGACCAATAAAATGTGAGGGCACCGTTGGACTCGTTTTCTCGTGCTCTTTCTAATGGCATGCTCAGGAACTTTTCACGACTTTGACTTGATCTTGAATATTAATCACTCTTGACTGAATCGAACCCGCAAATTCTCGTTTTTGCATTGTTTTCAATCCGTTTTACCTGGAAGACATAAAATTACTAAACAAACATATTTGCAATATAATTAAGCATATTTAAGCATTTTTACTCCAATTAATAGTGTTTTACGGGGTACAAAAGATGTGTGTATTAGCGCACATCAAATTCCCCCACACTAAGCCATTGCTGGTCCCACACGCAATGTTTATAAAACAAGCCCGAAAATAAATAATTTTATCCCCCCTTTAACTTATGACCCCTCACAATCAAACAAGAACAGAAAAGGTCCATTAAGAAGGTTCAAAAAATCATTTAATTCGCAAGCACCCCCGTTTTAACCACTTATTAAATTAAAGATAAAAGATAAGATAAGAATTAAATAACCTTATTTAAAAGGCTTTAAGAACGAGAGTTCGTCATCCTCGACTTTTCACGATCCCCAAACTAAGCTTAAAACGAAATCACAGTTAAATATAAGATTAGATGCTAATACTACTCATAAATGCTAATTGTGTAAACGCATCTACTTTTTGCTCTCTTATTCCTAATTTCCTCTAAGGATTTTATTATTATTATTGGCGACAAATAAATTATGTCCTTATTCATATAAAGTAAACCCAGTTTAGACCATAATTAGTTTGAAATCCTTTCCTAAAGAGACGATATGGTGAGAATAAGGTCAACATTAAGGTTCTAATTTCACATGATTTAGGGGTTATCCTTTTTATTTCATCCGAAACAACTCAACTTACGATCCCCGAGACGGAGGCTTTATTTAGATAACCCCAGAGTCGAAATTTGGCTTTATTATTATTATTGCAACATTATTAAACCCACCCGGTCCTTAAAAAAACTGCCACATCGGTATGCGAGCCAACCATGATCCAGGAGTCTTATTTCAACCAGGAGATCCTTGACCTTTTTGAAGGCTGCAACATCGAGAGCGAACCGACCAGAGACAGTAAACTTTTATCAGGCCACAGTTCTTATTCTTATTATTATTACATTCACCCTTTAAACGACGGTCACATCGGTATGCGAGTCGACCATGATCCAGAAGTCTTATTTCGGCTTCGGTTTATTACATTATTATTATTAGCCAAATTTCAAGTCATGTGGTCTTTTAACTACCTAGACAATGGTAGCGAGCCGTCAGGAATCAGTAGCCTATTTCCCCACAACACTGACAAAACCTCGATGTGTACCTTACTTTCACCAGAAGGAATCTCTACGAAGGGATTTAAACTAAAAATCGCAAAAACCAAAGTAAGTTTATTTATTTAACAATTATATAACGTTTATTAAGCTGGTGGGAGCAAAAAGCTACAATTAACCTCTATGAGCTCTAAAGAGATCCAACTACTCTACGCTTAGCATCTAACTTATATTCAATTATATCATTTTTCGTTCTTTGCAAAATTTTAAAGTTAAGCAACACTAGATCCTCGAAAGCTAAGGGGAAAGCTAGAGAAAAATACTCGGTCAAGTCAAACTATCCTTAGTTCTACGGGCCTACTTATTCTTATATTATTATATTTTCATCATTTTTTTAAGCAAACAACACAATAAAAAATTTAAAATTTTGGTCAAAACGTGTGTGAGTGGACACAGGCAAGGCACAGGTATAATCACATTTCGATAGAAATCCCCCCCCCCCCCACACTTAGAATGGAACATTAGCCTCAATGTTCAAAAATATCGGGTTTTACCGCCACACTTACGAACAAAAAAAGCAAATGCAAAAAATTCCAAGTGTAAAAGGGGAAACAAATATATATATAAGATCAGGATTGAGGATTCCAAAATAAGCAGAAAATCAAAGACCGGGCGAATAGAGGATTGAAAACAACACGAGAGTCTTCAGTGATTTAAGATTCCTGCAAAAACGGTACAACAAACATAGAAAGAATCTAACGGCCCCATAACTAGGGCTATAAAATCACACTCTTATTTATTAAGAAAATAGAAAGAAGAAAAGACACGGGTTACCTCCCGAGAAGCGCTTGTTTTTGTGTGATTCTCTAGCTTGACTTGCCCAAAATTAAAGTTTCGTTAAAGCAAAAAGGGCAGGAATATCGTCGGTGGAACTCTTACAATCTTCTGATTCGACGTAAATAACGATAATTCCAGGATCAAATACTTCATTTTCGTATCCTAGCAAGAATATATCTAATGATAGAAATTTGAGGTATTACTTAGAAAAGACGAGGCCAAAATTGTATGATAAAGAAAATAGTAGTCTCGGGCCAAGTATGTCAAAAACACGATGAGAACCAAAAATGCCATAACGAAAGTGTGAGAAGGTAAGAATTGGTTTAGGCATGGTTAAATCAAAATTTAACTTTTCGTATAGAGGTGGGATTTGTGCGGTATTTTGTGGGCTGTTATTTTGCACCTCATCCATTATTGTCTCCGTTTCAGACTCATCACTCTCCTCATTGTGAATACCAAAGATTGGATTGTCTGAATTTAAAGTAAATTCAGAATCGAGGTCAAACAAAGGATCAGTGATAGTCATGTCGAAAGTATTGGAAATACAATCAAGAGAATCCAAGGGTTTCTTGGATACCATTGGGATTGGGACATGGTCATCAATATCCTCATGAGAATTAAGTTTGAATTCCTCGTCCCCCATTAAAAATGTATTCGAAACGTTCCCTAATACGACTGGATTAAAAAAAAAAGATCTCTGACTTATTTGCCTCTAAAGGTTCATCTTTTAATAAATTTTCTAGAAAAAGGATATCCCCCTCCGGATCATTATTAAGCTCTAAAGGAGGGAGATCGCTCGAGATTTCATCATTTAATAATCCTTCTAGAAAAAGAATATCTCCCTCCGGATCGAATTTATCATCATCGACTTCCGGTGAAGTCGAATCATGATGAGGAAGAAGTGTGTCGGTCTCCTCCAAGATAGAATCACTATCCCCGGTGGGAGTGAGAGAAGGAGAGAGAGACGCGACCACAGGGTCAGAAGAAGGAGTGGGACTGCCACTCAAATGGTGAATCGATTTTTGATCTTCAATCATCTCAGAAGGTTCATCATCATCACTTTCATCGGAGTCTGAATAGTAAAAGTTGTTAGGATGACCTAGTCTTGGATTATATTGAACACTTTGAATTGTGTATCCAGTGTTATTTCCAAAGACCTCAACTTGTTCACTCGATGCGAAAGTAGTCTTAGAATAATGAGCACTCATATCAGTGGTAGTGTCATAATACACTTCGGCGTCCCACTAAAAATGATGATGTGTCATATTCTCGATTAAATCATATGCTTCTTGAGGAGTCTTCCGCATGAAATTACCGCCGGCAGCCACCATAAGTCTTTCTTGGTCAATCATCGTAATTCCATAGTAAAAAGTAAGGATTTGATTAAGAAGCAAAATTTTATGGTCGGGACATTTTCGCAAACAAGATTTAAATCTTTCCCAAGCTTTTCAAATTACAGGATCGTAGGGGGCAATTGCCAAGAAAATAAAATTTCTTCCTAAGCTGCAACGCTCTAGAATATGGGTATATTTGAAAAGAACTTGAAGACCAATCCTCTTCCCAAGTTATGAATAGAATGCGTTTTAAGAGTATAAAACCAAGATTCAGCTTCGTGGGTTAATGAGAATGGAAAAAGATTGAGATTGATGATGTCTTGAGAAACTCCATTTTTCTTAATAAATTGGGTGATAGATAAATATTTGTCTAGGTGCTCATTTGCATCTTCATCTTTAAATCCATAAAAATTGACAATTCTGACAAGTTCTGAACCATATAATTTTTTCAATGCAAAATTGGGGTTTCCTTGAAGACGTTGTCGAAACGATCGGTCCTCCTCTACCGATTAGTGACGGTCGATAAAAATCCTCCATGGTCCGAGGATCATGGGAATGAGAGGAAGAAAAGAACATCGTGAAGAATTAAACAATAAGAGAAGATAAGAATTAAACGCTATAGAGGATAATGAAGATTTTTTATTTTATTTTTTTTATTATGTATATGTATATAATAATATATATAAAGTAAATATAAATATAGTATAAGTATATATATATCTGTTTCTTGGATTTTAATATTACATAAAGAAAATAAAATAGAAATGGAAAATATTTTTGGATTTTCATATTTTTATAAGAACGAAAATAAACTTTCAAAAAAGAAAAGATCTTCAAGGCACTAACTTCAAACACCACGTGAAAATCGTACACCTCTCCCCGGCAACGGCGCAATTTTGATAAACCGTCAAACGCGTGTCGTAATAATATATAGTATATCCCGTTAGATAAGAAAATTACTTTAGAAAAAGTAATAGTCTATCTTCCGAGTGTCGTTTTCACGGCGAGAGATGAATTGAAATCCATATTAATGTTTTTGAAGTATAATGCTTGATTATCTTTTAATGATTTTTGCATTTAGAAATTAAACTACTTTTTAGAAAACTATATTTAAAAATTATACTAATATTAATTCTAGAATTATACTAAACAATTAAACTACGAGAATTATACTAAAAATTATCTAAAAGAGTTATAAGATGCAAATGCTTGCTAAGTGATGTGAAAAGTTCATTAAGTGTGAATTAAAGTTCATTAACGAATTAATTTCCTTAGAAAAGAATTTTATCTCACAACGTTGGTTTATTTTTACAAAAACCTCTTAAAAAAATATTAATTACTAGATGTGTAGTTTGACTATTTTTCCGGATTTTTGCCTTTTAAAACATTCAAACTACAAATCTAAACAATCAATTTAAACCTTTTTCAAATGCACACTTAATTCCTAATTCACAATATCACTTAACAAGCACTAATTAAACTACTCACTACACATAATGATAAAATAAGCAAAGCAAACATTTTATACTAAACTACACTAATTAATTAAAAAATGATAGAAAATGGAACCGAATTGGAGACCCGCAAATAAACGAATACCACCCAATTTATTTAGCTAAAGCAAATAATCAAATTCAGTCTGGCTAAATAAACCCTTAACCTTCACGCCTCATGAGTTGACCGGTACCAAAAAGTCAAAAACACATAAAAACTGTTAATAGTAACATTTTATAACACAAATGCAAATTTGCAATTCTACTAATAAACCCACAAACGAAACCACACACTGATCTAATCTAGTCAGGCCCAAATGACAAACCAAACTCAGCCCAAACGAATCAAACGCTAGCCCAAACTTAACTACACTAGGCCTAATTTTGCAATTTCCATACTAACCAAACGAATCCGGAATGCTTAATTCTAAATGCCAAAGAATAGATTTTTTGTAAATAAGCTTAATCACAAAATAAGCAAATCTGATAAGCCACTAGCACTTAGACATACAAGATAAGCATTTCAAATAATCGAATAAGCTCTAGCACAAGAAACCTTAATAATAAGCTAAACGGTTTAAGCTAAAAACGAGATCTGCAAAAAAAACTACTTTCATTTTCATCAATAGACAAACGAAAAATCAGTAGGAGAGGATAAAAATAAGCTTTAAGCACTTAAACTATTCATACAACAAAACGAATAAGCTAATAACTGCACAAAAGTTCGTCTAAACACTATAAGCTCATGATAATATGAATAAGCTATTTAGAAGCTTATTCTATCAGGAAATATGAGCTTCTAAAAACTTTAAATCAAATTACGCACATCAATAAGCCAGATCTTAGCTTATTTAGGCTTATTAGTCGAAAAGTTTTTAAAAACTAATAGGATTGAGTCGTTTAAGCTTAGAAGAGCTTATAGGAGTCAATCTTTTAGCTTTTAAGGAATTTTGAAACGAATAAGCGAAGAAAATAATCTCACAAAACCAGCTTATTTGATAAGCATACAAGCGAATACATTTAACAAACAAATAAGCAACTAAAATAAGAAAACCATTAATTCCATTAAACTTAAACCATTCTTATTACAAAACCTGAATAAGCTTGCGAAATAAGCTGAGTACAATAAGCCAGAAATGAGAAATAAGCTAATCCTAAACAAATATAAGCTATAAACTAAAAACTAAAACTATTAAAACTAAATTCCTAGTTGCCTCAAGTGTGAAGGAGGCTAGTGGTATTTATAGGGCAAGAAGGGGTAAAGATGTTAATTTCATCCTCATCATTGGGAAATTTTAAGCCAATCATTGGGTAAAGTTTTCATTCACATGGATTGCAGACTTATAAAGAATGATCCAGCCGGTCTAAAGTAGCCACGTGTCCCCTCCAAATAGCTTCCTTTCTATGCATAGATAATACTCGTTGGATCATTCTTGTATTACTCCTGAATTGCATTTTGAGATATAAACAATTGCTCGCCACGTGGCTTCCTATCATTTGCCATTTTCTTGTAGTGGACTAGCAACATACCACCCTCCCATTTTAATTTACAACACTTGATGTGATTGTCATGGTGACTGTACCCGTCTTTATAACAGATTTTTAATATCAATATTTTTGGGCTTCATGTTGGGCTAGTGCTAGTTTGGGCTGGCCTGACCCATAAAATAGGTTATGGGCTGGCCCAATAAAATCTAAGGGCATTGTTGGACTCGTTTTCCTCGCAGCTCTTTTCCATTGCATACACCTGGAACTGTTTCACACTTTGACTTGATCTTGAATATTAAGCACTCTTGACCGAATCGAACCCGCAAATTCTCGTTTTTGCATTGTTTTTAATCCGTTTTACTCGCAAGACATAAAAATACCAAACAAACATATTTGCAATATAATTAAGCATATTTAAGCATTTTTAGTCCGATTAATAGTGTTTTACGGGGTATAAAAGATGTGTGTATTAGCGCACATCAGTCACCTACCAAGAGCTTGTTTGATGTTGGCTCAAGTAGGATTTTCATCTTCACTGTGACTACTTAAGTATCACTCGGATGTTCTGGATAAATCACAAGGATAATGCGTAGGACTCTTTTTAACACCCCCAAAATACGATACGCAGCAGAATACTACATTTGGGGTGCTACTTCATAATACATGCACACGAGTCCCAATAAACGTTCAAAGATACGTTTATAAAACAATTTCATTTCATTTATGAGAAAAATCAGAGTTACATAGGTCCCAATACCAACGTAGAAGTTTAATTCTAAAAGTCTCAACACGACTTGATTTCTGAAAACATTGTTTTAATTATGACACTACTTCACCAAGACACCGTCCTTGATATCCGCGTTCCGTCCCATCCGAGCCATCAACAGCAACTAACCTGAGATACATGCTTAAAAAGGTCAACAAAACGTTGAGTGAATTCATAGAGTTTACAAATAACAGTTAGAACGCATATTTGGTTCAACAAAACATATAACATTGCTCGTAAGACAAGTTATAAAAATATTGATTTCCAACTAAATGAGCCCATGTACCGAAACTTAACACATTCATCCCGTAGGACGAAATAATGTCCGAGAAGTATGCCACTTCTCCTAATACTAACTACAAAATGTCCGTTCAGGGTGCTCACCAACGGATTCAAACCCCGGACAGGGTTGTCAAACCCAATAGATCTATTTAATGCATTAGCGTTCACCTGCAACTAGGCAACTAACGGTCACACAGTAAAAGGCATATACTCAATAGTGAATGGAATCATATTTAGTATCAAAACATATTGCGTTCTCATTTTCATAAAACAGCAAGTATCCCCCTCGCAGGTTAAAAACATTTAAAATAGATCAAAAGCAAGGATATGAACTCACCTTGTTCAAAGCCGAAGATCAAATAATCGAAACAATCCACGGAAAATCAACGAACACGATCACGACCTATAAATTACGTCGCTCGATTATTATACCGAAAAGTATGGTCAACGATGCGTACATCGTATCGACAAAATCATATATATATATATATATAATACATACATAATATATAAATAAATATATAATCTAATAACTATATAAACTATATAATATATATATATATATATAATATATATAAATAAAAATATCTATATATATTAACATATATATATATATATAGTATACATACAATATATATAAAAGATACATATATATATATATATATAGCAAATAATATATATATATATATACATATATATATATATAGACATTTATATACATATATAATACATATACATAAAAGTACCATATACATATATATATAATATATCTACATATATATACATCCATATATATATAAAGATAAATATACATATATATAGAACTAACATATACATATATATATATATATATAATAAATATAGAATATAAATAAAATATAGTATATAATATATATATATATATATATATATATATATACATGTGATGAGAAATCCACTCGCGCCTTAGATCCTAAAACCCCACAATATCAGGTTACGATCGTTCTCGTTCTTACACGTTACAATACTTTATTGTAAACTTTCTATTGGAAAGTCACCATTTTTAGTAAGTCTCGACATCTATTTATAATTATAGAAATATTTATTTATCTCGTCGAGCTTTCGACGCTCAAATTGGTTATTAACTATTCGCATCGGAGTTATATTCCGAACATTATAAAAGTTACTATTTTTAGAATTATCCTCGTTCGTAAAATTAAATAAGTCTACAAACTTACTCGTACAAATTGATAGCGTTTATTATTTTTATCAAACGTTCAACAAGTTTTACCTCAACCCGTTGACTTCAAAGTCAACGTTAGACTTTATTTGGACTTGACTTTACATATATATATATATATATATATATATATATATATATATAATTAAATCTGACCCGCTCAAAACGACCCGTTATATCACATTTTTACGAATTGGACTCAAAAGAGATTTAATGAAAAATGACATTCCGGACAACTTTTTAGTTTTAGCCGACACCCGAAACTCGACAGAAAATGACCAAAATGCCCCTGCTAGTTTCTGCAGGAACTTGTGGTATTTTAATAAAAGTGCAGATGTCCCGTTATTACTCGATTTTAACTAGAATATGTGCCTCACAACCAAGTTAAATTTATTGCGAGAACTTTTCGTGTTCGCCGGAAAGGCCTGAAACTGATCGAAATAGTGCTCAATAAAACGGCCATTTTAGAATCTGCCAGCACCTTAAAAAAATGCAATAGCTGAACCAACATATATATGTTTTTCAAAACTTCATTCGGCCATAACTTCTTCGTTATTAGGAGTTACGGGACGTTTGAATTACCGAAACGTACATTAGGACGAACTCTATCATATTTTTACATCAAAAATCAGATTTTATAATTTTTCGAACCTCGAAATCTGAGCCAAACTTTCTGCTCAAAATTGTATTTTTAAAAACCCATTAAAACCTCATTTCCGCTTCATAACAACTTCAAAATACACCTAGCTTATTTTGATCATCCAATATCATTTCTAATCTAGTCTAACGCAAGATTCAATCGGATTCAAATCACATGCAATTATCGAGAACAAATCAAATCGCGAAAACAAATATAATACAAGTATTAAAAATACTTACAATGCTATATAAGCTAAATCGGACTCGATTGAAATCGTCTTGCTCCCCCTTTGACCTTAGCCGTGGGTTCGAACCAACCCAAAACACAATAACTGAACCTTTTAATTTAAAAACAGCTACCAATAACACTATACTTTCACCAACAACAATATTTTTAAGAGTAGCAGAAGTCTTGAAACATGTACTTAAGCTTTCATGATGTCTTTATAAATGTCGGTCGAGTATGAGCATGTGGTATTGGCTTTGACTTGTCCTCGGGAAACAGCTACCACCGTTAGGAAATCTGCATAAATAGGTTAGTGATAAACAACATATATGGACGAAAGTAGATTTGTCACTTCGTCAAATACGGTTGTAACAACCACGGTTCCCCGTTATTCAGTATAAATACTGCCTGTGATCAGGTAGAATTCCGAAGAATCTCCTTGACAGGGTTTCACAGCTGCACTAGCCGTTCTCATTATCGGAGCGTCTCAAAGCAGACAACACGGTAAGAGTAAACCGGTAAGTTACTATCTTCCCGATTAAGCCGTCAATTTATGTTCAGCTTTCCTATGTACAGATACCCTTGTGAGGCTTCCATGGACATAAGATTGAAAATTGATTTAGAAAATCAGTCGGTGTGTCAATATGCAAACGGTTTTTATGACACACCAACAATTTTATCTTTTTCAAAATTCATTCAATTAATAAGCTAGACCGAATCAATATCCAGTATCACAAGTTTGATCCGTATAGGATCTCACAAGTCACCTACCAAGAGCTTGTTTGATGTTGGCTTAAGCAGGATTTCCATCTTCATTGTGAATACTTAAGTGTCACTCGGATGTTCTGGCAAAATCACAAGGATAATGTGTAGGACTCTTAATATATTTCTTGTTATTCACATTGTGTGAAGTAGCAAGCATGATTTTGACAAGTGTCCTAATGAGATTTATGGATGATCTCTTTTGGCTCTGGACTCAATAGTGCACTTTGGTTTTAGTGATCGGGGGCTGGAGCAGACTGCCACCTTTTTAATACCAACTAACTCGGAGTGAGAAAGTTGATAGAAATACGTGTAATCTCCGTGAGAAATGAAACAAAAATATTTTAAGAGATTCTAAATGGATAAGGAGGGTTGTGCATTGCATCACTAGGTCCATGATGTTAATCTTTAGTGTCAGCAATCATCTTTGTGATTCTAGACAGCAGATGTATTGACCCGGTTTCTTCCTAAGTGTAAGGAGGGCTTCTTTCTTTTCACCCTTTATTTTAACTTTTCTTTTTAATTCTTTAACCCTTTCAGCGCTTACCGAGACTTCATAACTAATACCTTGTTGGGTTTGTTCCAGTACTAGCTCCATCCCACTTGGCACATTTCCTTTAATATCACTTTACTCCTTTTTTTCATACCTAAGGACTTCTACACTATCTAGTGGAATATCCCTGGGTAGATCCCTTCGGTTCTGGCTGGATCATAGGAATTAATACCTAAACCTAACCACCTTATAACTCCAATGCAGTAAAGTAAATGGTCGGTCTTTGGTAATTCCATATTTCAGCCATCACTTAACCATTTGCTCCCCCTTCATACGTGCATCGATTAATCGAAAGAGTTTAGCACATATAAGGGAAAGCGTACACTTGAGATCATAAAAATCACATTATTAGCCATATATTTTAATCACATTTTCTCCCCTTATCAAAAATGTCAAATCCCTTGATATTTTAGATATCAATTGATTAAGATATTCATGGTTTCGAGAAAAAGATGTCCAATTATTAACAAGCCTTTTATTGGAACATATTAATGCTCCCTCTCAAATTATGAGGTAATTATATGGTGTTTGAGTATGTTAATTTGAAATTTTTTGAATTTACTAAGAAATTCTT